>CBVK0100094269.1:0-15956 GCA_900067695.1 Picea abies | reverse complement strand
TCTTCCGATCTCACTTCTTCTTCGGCCTCTTCATATTATTCTTTGAAGTATTATTTATTAGAGTCTTCTACTGCCATGAATATAACTCTTTTTGTCTCACTATCACTGACTTCATCTTCATCTGATGATGAAACTCTTTTTGTCTCACTATCACTGACTTCATCTTCATCTGATGATGAGATGTCTTCTTTGGTCAATAAGCTTTTATTGAAAACTTTCTTTGTGGTTCTTTTGCCTTTATATGTTTGTTTTCTATTTGAGTAACCTTCATTATTTCTCTTTTTCTTATGAGGGCATTTGTTAGCAAAATGACCAATACCATCACAATTAAAAAAAATCAAAGGAAGCTTACCTCTATACCTGCCATTGGTTCCCTTGTTCAATCTTCTGACAAAGTTGGCCACTTCTTCATCATCTTATGAGACGTCACTATTGCTGTTATGTTCTTTTTCTTTTTGCTTTCCCTTTTTCTTTGAACTTTTAGATGTTTTGAAGGATGCTTCTTTTATATCTGGATTTTCCTGTTCAGTTCTCATTTCATATGCTGTGAAGATTCCATGTAGTTCATCCATGCTTATTGAGTTTATATCTTCTCTTTATTCTAGTGTTGATATCTTAGGGTCAAATATCATAGGAAGAGATCTTAGTACCTTTTGAACAATTACAGATTCTTTGATTTCTTCTCCCAATCCCAATATTGCATTTACTTTTTCATCGACTCATAAAAAGTAAGCTGCAATGTTCTCATCTTCCTTCATCTTTAGTTGTTCAAACTGACCTCTGTAAGTTTGAAGCTTTGCTGCTTTGATTTTTGAATCTCCTTCATAAATATTTAGAAGTTTGTCCCAAATATCTTTAGCGGATTTACACTGTGCAACTTTGGTGAATACTGATTCTCCAATACCATTCAGAAGTGCATTTGTGGCTTTGGAATTATTTTGACCAAGTTTCATAGCTTTGTCATTTGTCGGTGGAACTGTTGGTGTTGTGTATCCATCTACAATTGATTGCCAAATTTCAAATCCCTATGCCTGTATATATGTCTTCATCCTTATGCTCCAAAAGGCATACTTCTGTCCATAAAACTGTGGTATTCCATTTTTATACATGTTGTTACTCTCCATGATCTACCTTTCAGTGGTTAATTTGATTTCTGAAGGAACCTGCTCTGATATCAATTGTTGGATTGCTTAGAAAGCATCATCAAAATAATTTATCCTCCCTTGAATTTCAACCTTCTTTACTTCACCTTCCTCTGAAATTCATCTTAGATATCCTTTGGTTACCTCAGTCACCTATAGATATTCAATATGTTCAAGTGTGATTAAAATGAGAGAGCCTTGTCTCTTATTTATACTCTCCAAGTAGCTTCCTTAGAAGCATATTCTAGGCCACTTTGTCCACATATACACTTTTTCCACATAGTCACATATGTCCAACTTTGCCCAAATTGCCACTTGTCCATGTATCCAATAGCCACTTGACCACTTAACCCATTTTCCTCATTTTAGGGTTAACCTTCTTATATCCACTTTCCATGATTAGAAAGTTCTCCATTTAATTTATTATTTAAATAATCCTCATTGACTTTGTCACTTCACTTTATTATTTAACTAATCCTCTTTTATTTTGTCACTTCACTTTATTATTTAAGTAATCCTCTTTGACTTTGTCACTTCACTTATTATTTAAATAATCCTTTTTGACTTTTTCACTTCACTTTGTTATTTAAATAATCCTCTTTAACTTTGTCACTTCACTTTATTATTTAAATAATTTTTTATTTGCAAGCACTTTGACTTCTTTGACCTTTTGGGGTTTCAAACCAATCATATGAAGGTCCTTCAACTTTGTAAGGCCATAACTCTCAAACCGTGAGGAGTTATGTGACGTTCCACATACACTCTCAAACCGTGAGGAGTTATGTGACGTTCCACATACCACCGGAAATGACATGACATGCACTATCCATCTAGAATAGTCTTACCTGCAAATATATCAAAAATCATACCATTATACATCAAAAAAACTTGGGTCCATTACCCAAACCTTTGTGCTACCGGAATTTGCTACCGAACTTTATTCAAGTGTTGACATCAATGACAACCAACCCAATTAATAAACAAAATAATCATTGAATAACATAAAACTTAAGTACGGTACTCACGATTCTCACATGAACATCACGCTGAGTGCATAAAAGAATGTGATCTAAGCCTTTATAGAACTAAGTCATTCCTATGTCCTAGTGATGAATCCTTAGTGTTAATTTACTGCAGTGTGGGTTTGAAGATTGTTTTGTCGACTTTAGATTAGGCTAGACTAGGCTATGATCCTGTGTTCCCTGCATGTGCACCTCGAAGCTTATGAGCCATGGTTTCTAATTAAATATGGGAATTAATAGTGCATATATTTAGCCCAACATTTTGGCGTCATTTCTAGGGAGGTGATAAAGGGATTAGAGCATAGGTAGGTTTCTTTTATTTCTCCAAATCCTTGATTGTTCCTTTTATGCAAGTGTGTTTATTTTCATGCAAGTGTGGTGTGATTTTAAGGATGACCTAAGGGCAGAGAGAAGATAGTAAGATGTGAGGGAAGAGTCCACACATCCACTTTAGTGGGGTTGCTCCAAAGTTAGGTTGTCATCTTCCTTTCAATAGTTAAATTTTTTGTTTTATTAGCATTTTTTTTTATATATATGAGAAGAGAATCTAACTTGTGTGAACAAATAACTTGGTGACAATAGGGTCCTAGTAGCATGGTGGTGCTTTGAGTATATAATTGGTTTGCTTACATTTTCTCCCCCCCCCTTTCTCCCCCCCCCCCACACTAATCCATGTGTGAAATGGTACCCATCAACCAACAAAAAGAATTCAAAGATGATCAAGAGTTTAACATAACTCTCTAAAATCCTAGCAGAAGTTGGTATCTTAATCTCAGCCTCTCAGGAAGAACAAATCTTGAGAGTAGTCAAGAAATTAAATGTCGCTCTACATCCACAAGAAGATCTAGAAGTCTCCTTTGATTCCCTTTGCCAATCTATCGAGAAGACCGAAGAATCATGGACCACATTCGATGGAGAGCCACCATTAGAACTTGAGATCAAGGAGTTTTCAATATTCCTTTCTGAAGATCCTACATGCACTAATGAGACTCGTTATTCTAAAGAAGATGATCTTCCTGGCATGAAAGAGGGAGACATGAAGAGTGGCATAAATGAGGAATTGAACCAAGAACATCATGACTATATCGAACATTGGTTCTAGATGACAACCAGATTGAACCACCACTCTCTTCTTCAACAATTCTTCACATCATCACCAAAGAAGCTGGTTTTTCGTACTCTGGTATACATTAAATATTATCTTTCAAACACGAGTATGAATGTATTTCTACACCTGTTACACACATGGTTACATTGGAAATATTCTTACACGTGAAATATAATTTATTGTTCTTAGATAGGATAGAGTAAAAGTTGCATGTTAGTTAACCTAGTTCTAATGTTTCTTTTCAAATAAATGAAATGAGATGAAAATAATATTGGTGATCTAACATCAAAAAAAAAAACAACTTAAGATATTTCTTCTTCTTGTTACATACAAATTTCTGACTATTAATAATAACAGTGGCTCATAAGCCTAATCTTTAAAATATTATGGGGATTTACAAAATCTTTAAGGTATGCATAATGATGCCCATAGGTAACTTGTACACCCTAGTTTCATATCAGAACTTGTTAGTCAAGAATTCTTATCAAATAGTAGCAGGAGAGGGAATGAAACTTCTACTTGTGAGAGAACACAATCTTATATGGAGAAGATGAACTTGGGGACTAGAGACACCTTTAGGTCATTCTCTCATGGACTCATCCACCACACATTAAGTAAGTTTGACCATGATATGTCTTTTGAATAATCTAAATACATAAGTCTATTTTTCATACGAAGAATATTTTATGGGAAATCTATAAAATATCTTCCAACCCAATAACATCCCATCCTGTAAAAAGGTTTTCAAAGATGCTTCCCCATTCACCCATGTGAAAGAAATTTATAACTTTTATCTTAAGGGTAAATATTGGGACAAGAGCCTTTGATGGAAAATGGGTGTAAGAGGATAACCCGTCAGGATACTGAACAGGTCTGCTAGCAGCTGGTATCGGCCTGATCTAAAAAGATCTTTTACACGACTATGGTTGAGTTATTAAGCATGTGTTGATTAACGATTTAGGAAGCTTAAAGAAAGAGGAAGAAGTTATAGAAGAAGAATAACAACCATATAAACATGTACAGAATTGAAGAATAACAACCATATAATTTTTTTTCTCCTCTGTCAATGTTCATCATATTCCCAGAACAGAAAATCAACAGGCAGATGCGTTAGCCAAAGAAACTTCAACGTTCACACCTCCCACTACTTTAAAATTAAAATACCATATACTAATGAGACATAGGCCTTTCATACTGAATAACATACAACATTGGCAAGTTTTCGAGGATGATGAACAGCTCCGGAAATTTTTAGAGATAGTAGACGACTTTGCTGAAATGCATGCCAACCAAGAAAACCAAAATGACCCTATTTGGATCATGCAGGAAGGAGAAGACCCCCAAAAATTCCAAGACAAAATAGCTAACCATCGGATGCTCGTTTTAAAAAATAATCAAATACCTAAGGGTCTAATCCCCTTAGAAAGGATTTTCATCCATGATGACATCCCTTTGAATTCTACCTTACAGACTCAACCGGAGGAGGTTGAGGATTGTGATATAGGTACCAAAGAAAATCCTAGGTTGGTGAAATTATCCAAATATCTGTCTCCGAAAATCAAAAGTAAGTATGCTAAGTTGCTTAAAAAATATAAAGACGTTTTTGCTTGGTCTTATGACGAATTGAGAATTTATGACACTACTATAATGGAACATAAAATTCCTTTAAAACCAGGCGTCAAATCTTTTAAACAAAAACTCAGGCAGATTAACCCTATCCTACTACTGGTAATAGAAAAAGAAGTCAAAAAACTCCTAGATGCTAAAATCATTGTCCCACTGAGGTACTCTGAGTGGGTAGCCAATTTAGTCCCAGTGAGAAAGAAAAATAGTGAGATTAGGCTGTGTGTAGATTTTAGAAACCTGAACCGATCATCACTTAAAGACAATTATCCATTACCTAAGATGGATCATGTTTTATAAAAAGTAGTTGGAGCTAACAGAATGTCCATGATTGATGGCTTTTCAGGTTACAATCAGATTGTTGTACACCAAGATGACAAATAAAAAACTACGTTCACTACCCCTTGGGGTACTTTTATGTATGCCAAAATGCCTTTTGGTTTAATGAATGTAGGGGCAACTTTCCAATGAGCCATGGATATCGCTTTTGTGGGAGAAAGAGATAAGTTCCTCGTTATCTATCTTAATGACCTGACTGTTTTCTCTAAATTTGATGCATAGCATCTAATACACCTAAAACAAACTTTCGAGAAATGTCGCAAATTCAGTTTGTCACTTAAATCCCATTTCACAATGTAAGAAGGTAAACTCTTGGGTCATATCGTGTCAAGAGATGGAATCAAAATCGATCCCAAAAGGGTCGAGGCGATAGATACCATAAATATTCCTAGAAATGTAAAAGAAATTCAATCTTTTTTAGGAAAAATAAACTTTTTGAGAAGATTCATCCCTAACTTTGCCAAAATTGTTAAATTGATTACAAACATGCTTAAAAAGAATAGCGAGGTGAAATGGACAAACGAATCCAAAGCGTTGTTTCAACGAATCAAGAAAGTAATAAGAAAAGCTCTAGTCCTGGCAAGCCTGTATTACACAAAAGAGTTTTTGATTTTCTCTTTTGCTTTTGAACATACAATCGCAGCTGTATTGTTACAGAAAAATGATGAAGGTTTTGAGCGGCCTATTGCATTTTTTAGCAGAAGTCTCAGGGACACTGAGCTGAAATATGACATTTTGGAAAAACAAGCTTATGCAATGGTAAAAGCTCTCAAGGATTTCAGAACCTACTTATTGGACTCGAATATCATTTCCTATGTGTCGTCAAGTTTTGTTAAAGATATCCTGATACAACTAGACAATGATGGAAAAAGAGGCAGGTGGCTGGCTAAGATTTAGGAGTTCAACTTGGAAGTCAAACCAACTAAAATTATCAAAGGCCGAATCAAATCTAAAAGAACTTGGGATAAATCAGCTACAAGAAAATGAGGGATTTCTAGAAATAGATGAGCTTGATGTCACTCCACCCACAACTGAGATTCAAGAGAAGTTCTCTGCTTCATTCTGGTACCGCGATATTGTTTCTTACCTACTAAACCTTCGATGTCCTAGTGAGTTAACCCCATCTAAAACCAGGACACTAAAGTTACACGCTGTAAAATATGGTATCATAGATGATAAATTGTATTGGAAAGACCCCTTGGGTTTCTTGCTGAGCTTCTTAGTCGAGACCAAAACAAAAAGGGTTATAGACGAATTCCATTTGGGAGTGTGCGATGGTCACCATGCTTGGCGGAAAACGACTTATAAAATATTAAGAGTCGGGTATTACTGGCCTAAATTATTCATAGATGTAAACACTAAAGTCTGAACTTGTACTCCTTGTCAGATGTTTACAGGCAAACAGAAAGTCCCAGCCTTGCCTTTAGTTCCGGTTAAAACTAAAGCTCCATTTCAACAATGGGGTCTTGATTTCATTGGAGAAATTCACCCACATTCCAGTGCACAACACAAGTGGATTCTAACTGCAACATACTATTTCACTAAATGGGTGGAAGCCATTCCCACAAGAAATGCAACCGACTCAGTAGTAATCAATTTCCTAGAAGAAAATATTTTATCCAGGTTTGGCTATCCCTGAAATATAGTCACTGATAATGCACAAGCATTTAAGTCAATGGACATGGTAAGATTCTGCCAAAAATACAACATCATATTAGGACACTCAACAACTTACTATTTGCGGGGTAATGGTCTAGCTAAATCGTCTAATAAGAGTCTGATTACTGTGATAAAAAATATTTTGACTGAAAACAAAAAAGCATGGCATATCCATTTAAAATATGCTCTGTGGGCTAACAAGATAAGTACCAAAAGATCAATTGGGATTTCCCCTTTTCAGATGGTATATGACACCGACGTCGTTTTACCAATAAATCTTTCTCTACTCGTGATGAAACTTTGACAAGATTCAAAGGAAGAACCCAACGACATTACCAGGAGGATAAACCAGCTGGTTGAAGTTCAACAAAATCAGGCCGAAGTGAATGAAAGGTTACAGAGATATCAGGATAACATGAAGGCCTTATTCTATCGAAAATCTAAAGATAGAGATTTCCTCCTTGGTGATCTGGTCCTGAAATGGGAAGCCATGAGAGCAGACACTGGTAAACATGGCAAGTTTGATCCAATCTGGTCTGACCCATATAAGATTTCGACTTCTGAGGGAGATTTTTTTTTTTTATTAGAAAACCTTGATGGAAACATTCTCAACGCCCCTGTAAATGTAAAACCTTGATGGAAACATTCTCAACGCCCCTGTAAATGTACGACGCCTCAAACACTTCATGCAGTAATGTGTTTTTGAAATTTCATTGTATATATATATATATATAAATTTATTCATGAGATTTCCTGACAATCAACATGCTAACTTATTTTGCATAAAATTTGTTGACCAACCAAGAGACTAGAGATGCTAAAAAGGCGACAGGCGCAGATAAGTATATTAATTGTATTCCGATGAAAAAGGTAAGAAATTAATGGACTTTTGGCCAACAAACTAGGAGTTACCAAGGTATGAGATTCTGCTTTGAAAATTCAAGCTAAATTACCCTAAGAGATATGAATAAATGAATCATTAGTTAAATTGATGCTGATGTTATCACTAAAAAAAAAATAAAAATAAAAAATCTTTAAGAACGGTAATGTGTGATGTAGTCCTTCTGAAGCCATTTACTTTCCCCTTAAGCATGGTGAAGCCCACTTCTCACCTGAGCCTAAATGTTTATCATGTGTTTTTTGAGAAAAGAAAGGTTTCACTTTGGTTCTAAAAATTCTCAATCAAACCTTCAAAAATGAGAATAGGTTGAGTTTATAGTTCTTTAACTTTAGCTTAACCAGAAGTATGCCTAGGTTAATCCTAACCTTATTATCTCTCCTAACAGGAATAAATCGATTCGTTTTGCTCAAGGAAATCCCTTAAAAATATGTCAAGAAGTTTCCCTCAAGAATTTCCCTGAAGCCAATGATGTTTGAAGGCAAGAGAGAGGATTAGTCCAGAGCCATTTAAGTGAGTTGACAGGCCTTTGTTCTTAAAAATTTCAAGCGAATATCTTCCTAAGTATATTACATACTGATCGATTGCCCCTACTTCATATTAAAAGAAATGATATACAAATAGATGGTGAAAGGAAATTCAATATTGATTTCTCCCATCTAGTCCAAAGAGATGAAGAAAGGAAATTCATTATATTGATTTCCCTCATCTCATCATTTAAATGCTAGAAAACCATGAAGTGGTGAAAGGAAATTCGATACAGGAAGTCGGATAACTTCACCGGGGTACTAAACAAGCTCGCTGGCAGTGAAACAATATCTTCATATCTGATAAGGCTGTTATACATGAATTACAATACGCTTTGGTAAATTCTCTTCTCTCAACTGGATTCACATTATAAGTTTTTGGGATCCCCTAATTTGACACCTTTAAATTTACTTTACCTTGATGCAAATAGAATTAGATGAAAGCTGGTAGAATAGTTAATTTGGTTTTGATTATCTTATACAGATCTGAGGTCATTTTCAGAAAATGAAATCTATTGAGAACCTAACTCGAGAAAATCAGATGTTTTATTTTTGAAGAATTTTCAAAATCAAATGCAGAGATCCTAAAGTCTTGTCTCATTTTCCCTCCTGGTCTGTTTCACAAAGTTGAATTATTAGCCCCATTTACCCAATGAAGGAACTTGGTCTACATGTTCTTCTCGTCCCAAAAGGAAACAAGATCCCTAGATGGAGCCTAATGTTGACACAAAGTTTAATGTTTTACCCTTTAAACCTGAAGCGTCATTTTTTTAGTCATGGAGCCACCCTTAATCTTAAAAAGAGTAAAAAATCTTTCGACTTTTCTGGTTTCGGGATTCGTCCTTTCACAAAGTATCCTCTAATTGTGATTAATTAAACTCTTAAACACGATCAACAACTTAATCTTTCACATTTCGGGTTTCTTTGTATCAAAGTGTTGTCAAAGTGTTAGCCCTTGAACTCCCGGTCCCCGATTTTCTGAAAGGAAGAAGTTAATTACTAATCTTAAATGATTAAAGCATTAATATAAGTAATCATTGTATAAACTAATCCCATCGTGATTTTGCAATTTGGGGTTTCTTATGACATACCTCATGGGTACAGGATCCCCGAAATGCCGAAATGCAAAATTGTGACCTTTTTTTTAATAAAGTTTAAGATGATTTTAAGTTAATTTAAAATGGGATTAATAAGGATTAAAACGACTTTTCACGTTTCACATTTCGGGATTTAGTGAAAGAAATTCTTTTAAATCTCCAGTTTGAAATCGCCGATATACAACAATATTTTCAATGGATGAATAGAGATATTTTTGACTTAAATGGGTATCTCTGGGCATATCTTCCCCATTAAGACATTAAATTTTTACCACCTGTCTCAGTATGCCTGTTGTAAGAAGAGTTAACAGTTAATAGAGGATTGGTTTATTTTTTCGAATTTTATTTTTATCGTTTGAATTCAGAAGTGAATTTCATTAAGCAAGCTTACACATTTTTCTCTGCGACATGAATTCATCCCAAACACGAACATTATGGCACCTAGAAAGGCACCTAAGAAAAATGAAGAAGCAACTGAAATATCCAACCCAGAAGGAGATGTCGTGTCTGATACTACACCTCATGCCATTGATTCCATCAAATCCTGAAGGCAAATCTTCGAAACCATGGACTACGAAATCAAGAATTTTCCCGACGATTCTGAAAAAAAACTTTGGGACATAGCAGAGTCTAAACTTCACCAAGTGGATACGCGCCTATGACTCGTGACATACAATGATGTGATCAGTTGGGATTTAGAGAGGATAGACGTGCAGACAAGAAGCATTTTGGACAGTCAAGGGGTTGTCGTCGGCTCTTTCAGTCCGGAGCATATACAAGTAATGTATAAACTGTCTCCCAATTCTAAACATATTTATAACAGAGAATTCATAATTGAATTTCAAAGCAAAGAATGCACAGAGGTAGACCAAACATACCCCAACATAATCAGAGACTGGTGGAGACACCCACCAAATTCAAGGCTGATACCCATAACGTTTATGCCACAACCTCTTTAAATGAGTACATTGTTTATGTGGCAATGCTGTTATGTAGAATTTTTAGAAAGAAAAGTCCTACCCATTTTCCTACAGAATGGGTGTCCCTTTTACATGAAGCGGCCAAAGGCTATAAATTCAATTGGAACAAAATCCTATCAAACAACCTAGCTAAGGAGGTTATGGAGTACCAAACCGCGAGGTCCAGTGGTAGACCAATAGCTTTTTACATGTCAGCATACATCACGGATGCTATATGTTTCACAACTCCTTTTCCTTTCATGAATTGGAGTTGGAACCCAACCTGCATTGAACCAATTCATGAATATCATTCTAAGCTGTGGGAAGAAAATGTTAAGGATTATTTTTAAGAAATTTGTCATTTCGTGGTAATACCAGTGCATCAGATGATGTATGGATTTGCACCCCCTCGTATATCAGAGTCAGTCATAGGAAACCTCAAGGTGGTTGCCGATTGGTTTATTGAGGAGAATTTCTCCTATATCAGGGTTTTTAGATGTTCTATCCCTCCTCATGCACTTACCAAATTCCTCCTTGATAGACTGATATGCAGGGAGGTATCTCATTAGATAATAATAGGTAGTATTGGGATAGAGCTGAGGACAGCTCAAAAGAAATTTTGGCCAATATTTCCTGTATAGATTGGAAGGTTTTTGCTACTCAACCTGGTTCATTCCAAAGTTGAAGCTACAGCTTTTAAGGAGGTCAAGTTGGTGAATCTCGAACACATGAAACATGACCCTTATCAAACAGTGGGGAGCCACATGGCTCACTATGGCATGAAAGTGTTTGAACATGAGGACTCCCCTTGCAATGCCATTTTCAAAGGGGTCAAAACCTACGAAGAGGTGTTAGGAAAGGTACAAACGTTATCATCCGACTTGAAAACCAACCTTCTAGCCTTCCAGGGACACAGACGAAGCAATTTTCCCAAAGTATTGTAGGGTTAAGCAACAACATCCCCTTCGGAACAAGAAAACATTCCCCCAGGCTTTGGACAGAAAGAACAGAACAAAGAAGACACTGAGGAAAAACAACAGGAGGTCAAAGGGTCTTCATAAAACCAAGAAGTCCCACAGACAAAGAATCTAGGAGCAGAAACAGAAAAAGGGTCTGAGACACCTCCTGAGTCCAGTCATTCTCCCCCCCCCGCATCATCTACTTTTCATATTGATACTCCCAAGACAACAAGGGAAAAAAATCCACAGAGTTGGGTAACCCCATAACTTCGTTGACCCATTTACAATCTACTTTTGGTTTCCCCCAGGTAGGAGTCATATATCCTAGCGACCTCAACCCTATCTACATAGATGAAATTCCTCCCTCTAATTTCTTTTTTAGTAAAAAGAGGAAGGCTGTATTAAAACAAGAGATGTATATGAGAGAAGGTGGTATGGTAAAGAAACACAAGGTGTTGGTGGATGGGAAAAACTTGGAAGAGGGAGATTTCACTACAGAGGTGGCGGGCTCCATGGGAGTGCTGAAAACAACAAATCTATTCACTGTTAGCAATATGAGAGCAAGGTTGGAACAAAGTAACCACAGGATATTCTAGTTACAATATCAACTAAAAGATATCGAGAAAAATATCAAAGAAGAAATAAATAAAGGTCTAGAGTAGGCCAGAACTGCTGACAAGCAAGAAATTCAATCACTTAAGTCAAGTCTAGACGAGATAAATGAAAAAATGTAGACTAGCCAAATACAGGTTATTCGGTAAGAAGAACTGGTAATACAAATGCAGGCCAAATTGAATTCAATAAAAGGCTAGGTTATAGACCTAAATTTTTTTTAGGACCAATCGCTGGAAATACATGCGAAGATAGAGGCTGAGCAACAAAAAGTAATCTCCCAAGCAGAGATTATTCAGAATTATTTCTAGGAAACAAGCAATGCTTTTGATAATATTATTTTTAAATAAAAAGAAGCTAAAGAAGAAAGGGCCACTTTCCAAAAGTCATTTGTATGTTCTAAAAACAAAGAAGTATCAAAAATATTAAAGCTTTCTTTCACAGAGTAGATTAGAGGCGATATCATGCTCAAGGTATGGGAAAACAATATAACAGAATATAAGAAAATAGTCAAAGAAAGCAAAGATGATTGTGAAAGAATCTTTGATTTATTGGATAAGGAATCATTAGGTATTGGAAGAGACAGTTGCACTGGGCAATTAGGACAGATAAGCATTGTAAGACACCCGTTTAATTTCAAAGAGAGTTTGAACAAATTTCAAATGGAAATTTCACAGTTAAAGGAAATGGATGTCACCCTAGTAGACAGGTGGCTAGTGGAACCAAACTTAAAATTTCAATCAATCAAGCTTGCTGGTAAGGAAATTGAATATTGTCTTCCAGAAACTCAGAGAAAATTATATTTATTTGAAGCAAAGGATCTTCCAGAGTCTCCCAGAAATTTCGTACATCTTCTCAAAAAATGTATTGAATGTATCAGGTCAAAATAAGGAGATACTTTAGTAAAACAATGAAGTATCATTTTGAAAACTTATATTATTGAGATGATAGGAAAACAAATGATAATCATGCAAATGGTTGAGGTTTGAAATTATTGTAACTGTTTTTCCCTAGGAATTAGGGGATCACCAACCAACAATCATCAGGGATATGATATAAATATAATTTCAGGATACTGATCAAAGGCTTTTTCTGGGTGCATTGTAATGAAGAATTTTAAGATATTTTTGAATTAATACAAATATGGATTGGAGATTCCATATCTGGTCAAGTTTGAGTTATGTGTTTCTCCGTTGTTTCATATTTTTCATATATCACTTTAATGGATGCTTAACTACAATTTAGTATAACCTATACTATGGTGAAGAATTATTCTTTCAATTTAATCATTTACAACTTTTCCTCTGTATCGTCTATCAGCAGATACAAGACCTGCAAATGTTTTAAATTTCAATATCATATGCTTCATTAAGAGCTTTTCCTGATCATTTTATTCTCCTGTCAACAAAGTGGGATTCCTCTTTAATTGATGCCTCACCTTGTTCGACAACTCTATGTTTTCTTTTCACTTCATGCATATCCCCTTTTTCAAAATTTAACTCAGATACCAGAAACGACCTTTGTTTTTGTCACACTATTAATTCAATGTTTTTTGGAATTCTTTTTAGATGTTTTGAAGTAGAAATAGCGAACTCTTAAAGAAAACACAGGTTTTTACCCTTTCTATCATTTTCACCCATGACTATCCCAGTCACAAGACAACCTAATATTAAACCTGGACTATCAGATCAAATGAGAATTTCTTTGAATTTATTTAACACCATCTTACAGACATCAAACAACTGGGTTGAGTTAGAATGCTCATCGACAGTTATTGAAAGAGACATTAGCATCCAGGAAAATTGGGAAGCTAGACAAAGACTGTTAAGGAACCAACAATAGCCCTTTTCATATAACCTGTTTTTTTATCCTTATCCCTCTCTTTCTTTTAGGATGCCTTGACGGTGTAATTTAGAGCCTTAAAGTACAAACTTAGGAACAACATGTAACTTGTACATCCTAGTTTCATATCAGAACTTGTTATTCAATAATTCTTATCAAATAGTAGCAGGAGAGGGAATGAAACTTCTACTTGTGAGGGAACACAATATTATATGGAGAAGATGAACTTAGGGACTAGAGGAACCTTTAGGTCATTCTCTCATGGCCTCATCCACCACACATTAAGTAAGTTTGACCATGATATGTCTTTCGAGTAATCTAAATACATAAGTCTATTTTTCATACGAAGAATATTTTATGGAAAATCTATAAAATATCTTCCAACCCAATAACATCCCATCCTGTAAAAAGGTTTTCAAAGATGCTTCCCCATTCACCCATGCGGAAGAAATTTATAACTTTTATCTTAAGGGTAAATATTGGGACAAGAGCCTTTGATGGAAAATGGGTGTAAGAGGATAACCCGTCGGGATACTGAACAGGTCTGCTGGAAGCTGGTATTGGGCTGATCCGAAAAGATCTTTTACATGACTATGGTTGAGTGATTAAGCATGTGTTGATTAACCATTTATTAAGCTTAAACAAAGAGGAAGAAGTTATAGAAGAAGAATAACAACCATATAAACATGTACAGAACTGAAATGAAGCATAAAACAACAACAAACCGTAACACCAATGTGATAACGAAGTTTGACAATCTCGCCTACGTCTCTGGGCCTTTGTCTCAGTGGGTGAGGCTTTATTATTTATTTTCAAAGCTCAATAAGTACATCACAATAGTGCCAAAATGTTAAAAAATGGATCTGGTCTTATTCTACAAGATCTATAGAACCCAACAGAAGAAACGACACTCAAATTGGATGACCAAAGCTCCCAGAAATGGCTCGCAAAGGTGCGCTCCTCAAAGGATTCCTTGCATAAAAATGGCTTTGGCTTGGAAAATATTCAGCATAAACCTACTCTGAATCTCCTCCCATGGCCTCAAGAAGGTATGGTTTATATATTTCTGAAGTTTGTAACCATCTCCCAACATTGTTGATTAAGGTTGGTTGTCATTGATGTCAACCCTTGAAGAAATCCCCGTAGCACAAAGGTTTGGGTAATGGAACCAAGATTGTTTGATGCAAATATGACTCATTATTTCTTTGTCATGGTTGATAATAAGTAAATATGGATGAACTCCAAAGTGGTCCCCTTATGGTGAAAGCCCTCATGGGAAGATGCTTTGTGGAGTAAGAGAACCCATGCTTAATTGTGGAATAATGAGATGAAGGACAATGAATTTGTCAAGGAAAATATCCTATATTGATAGTGCTTGTCATTCCATTTCTGGTGGTATGTAGAATTCCACATAACTCCTCACGGTTAGAGAGTTATGACCATGTGAAGTTGGAGAACCCAGGTTTGTTTGATGGATAACAATATGATTTTTTCTATATTTGAAGGTAATACTATTCTAGATGGATAGTACATGTCATTCAATTTCTGGTGGTATGTGGAACATCACATAACTCCTCACAGTTTGAGAGTTATGGCCTTACGAAGTTGGAGGACCCTCACATGTCATCTAGAAGCCCCAAAAGGTCAAAGTAGTCAAAGTAGTTTAAGGGATTTTAGAAGGTAAATAATAAAGTGAAGTTATGAGTGTACTATAATTCATAGTGAATACAAAATAAATTATTTAAATAATAAATTTAATGTAGAAATTAGAAGTGGGTTAACCCTAAAATAAGGAAAGTGGGCAAAGTGACCTAGAATATTTTTTTAAGGAAGCTACTTGGAGAGTATAAATAAGAGGCTAGGCTCTCTCATTTTAATCACACTTGAGCATATTGAATATCTATATGTGTCTGAGGTAACAAAGGATATCTAAGCCGAAATTATGAGGGAAGGTGAAGAAAAGAAGGCCGAAATGCAAGGAAGGATAAATTCTTTTGACGGTGCTTTCTAAGTTTCAGATCAATTCAACAAATATTCTGTACGGGGCATGCTCTACAAGGTCACTCTCTAGAATAAGACAAAATTTAGAAAGGTATGCCATTTTTTCTATAAATCCTTTTCTGAGAGGTTCCAAGTAGTGACACCTGGAGAAATTGCATAAAACACACT
>CBVK0100094268.1:0-11433 GCA_900067695.1 Picea abies | reverse complement strand
TGTGAGACTAAAGAAAAGTTTGATGAGAATGCTAGTCTCTTGTTGTTAAATTTAAGGAAGGTTTGCAGGAATGTGATCATATACAACAGGTCTATTACAGAGATACAAATCATATTTGGATGATGAAATTGATGAGAGATTTTGGTTAAGGTACATGTTGGGTACATGGTTGGATGCATTTGTTTATGGTACATGTTGATTATAGGTTGTTTGGTACAGGTTGGTGCATGGTTGATGCACTTGTTTATGGTACAGGTTGATTGTAGGTTGTTTGGTACAGGTTGGTGCATGGTTGATGCACTTGTTTATGGCACAAATTGATTACAGGTTGAGGTACAGGTTGATGCATGGTTCAAATTTATTGGTACAAGCTTACAGTGGTATATCTCACAGTGATAGTGTGACAGTGGTTCCATCATTCTACTTCTACTTTAGGGCGGTTGGATGGGGCAAGGACAGGTGGTTGTAGCCACCTTCCGGTTGTATCTGAAGAACATAGGGGGTTGTAGCCTCCTTTTGGTTGTAGCCAGAGAATTGGGGAGTTGGAGCTTACTTCAAGTTGTAGCCTGAGAAACTAGGGGGTTGGAGCCTCCTTCCAGTTGCAGTTGGAAAACAAAGGATGTTGGTGCTTCCAATGAATCTAATTCTTCAAGACATATAAGAAAAAACATTATGTGGTTCTCTCCTGCTTTGGGTTTCCACGTAAAACATTGGTGTACTGTGTATGTGTATGGTTGTTCATTTGTTCATTGCTCATTATTGGATGATAATTCTACATTGACATAACACTTGGATTATTTGGTTAAAAAGGATTAAATTTCACTATTAATGATTCACCCCCCCTCTTAGTAATCCAACAGGTATCAGCTTGATCCGAAAATATCTTTTACACGACTATGGTTGAGTTATTAAGCATGTGTTGATTAACCATTTAGGAAGCTTAAAGAAAGAGGAAGAAGTTATAGAAGAAGAATAACAGCCATATAAACATGTACAAAACTGAAATGAAGCATAAAACAACAACAAACCATAACACCAATGTGATAACGAAGTTCGACAATCTCGCCTACGTCTCTGGGCCTTTGTCTCAGTGGGTGAGGTTTCTTATTTATGTTAAAAGCTCAATAAGTACATCAAAACAGTGCCAACAGGTTAAAAAAATGATATGGTCTTGTTCTACCAGATCTCTAGAACCCAACAGAAGAAACGACACTCAAATCAGATGACCAATGCTCCCAGAAATGGCTCACAAAGGTGCGCTCCTCAAAGGCTTCCCTGCATAAAAATGGCTTTGGCTTGGAAAATATTCATCATAAACCTATTCTGAATCTCCTCTCATGGACTCAAGAAGGCTTGGTTGATATAGATCTGAAGTTTGTAACCATCTCCCAACTTCTCCCCAAGATCTGGCCTAAAAAAGGGCCCAATATCCCCCCAAAAGGGCCAAAAATCTCCAAATCTGCATATAAAATCAATAAAAAATTCATATACCATAGTTTAAAAACCACTTTGGAGAAATATTGGGGAGAAACCCCTTATGCACTCGCCCCTGGTCCTATGGGTGCATCCCATGTGGCCTAGCGCTGGCCTCCTTACATTTCGGACCTCGGTCGTATGCTGCTTGCCATGTGGCTATGGGCTTACCATCCCCTGCACTATATTTAGTTGGGCCCCCGACGGTTTAGCCCCTGGTCAGTGGGCTAGCCCAACTGACCAGGATAAACCTTTATCCACAACACTAACCACTAGCTACAACCCAGGTCACATGCCGAATACCACGGGATCAGGTGCTAGGCGTAGTCCCCACACGCCAAATCAAACAAAATCAACCAACAATTTTATGGAGGTTGTCATATGAACATTCATCGGGGCTGGGGATAGGCCCCAGCCTACACTCCGCCAGACAGGTAATACAAAAAAAATTAAATATAAGTTTTGTGATTTATGTTACAAGGAACACCCTCGGGTGGGCTGGTTAGCCAGACCTTGAAAATCCATTTGCCCACGCCGAGGTCTTGAGTTCGAAACCGGTGGAGACCAAAATTTTTGCAAAGAACATTTGAACCAATCCATGGGTGCCATGTGGCACCTCTCCATTCATTGAATTTGATGCCAAGTGTCGACCGTCGATTCAACCACCTGTCTGCCTTGCCAGATGTCATCGTACGCACGTGCCACATCTCGTTGTATGGACGTGCCATGTGTCACCACCGCAAGGGTGACATGTGTCACTCTCGGATTGGTCAAACTATACCTATCCACATCGGTGTCCGTATGCCCAGTTAACCTACCACATGTCACCTCTAGAAGCTGCCATGTCAATGCTGACTGTGATTTACCACGTCAGCTGTACGACCGTACATCCTGTACAGTCATCTGCCATGTGGAATTGTATGAACTGCACAATCATCATTTTTTGCCTATTTAGCAAAACGAACAGATTTCCATAACTTGAGAATACAACGATTTTTTAAGCCCGTTCAAGTTGTGTTGGTTTCATATCGACAAGGCCTACACACACATCTGTTTTGAAGTCATTCTAAGAACTTTGATTTTTAGGCCTTTCTGAGCCCCATCAAGCTCTTGGATCCAATTCTAGATAACGACCTATGGTATAACTAGGCAAACCCATCAGGGTACTGAGCATGCTCGTGGGAAATGGGGCATTCTTCTTGGGAAGGATATATCTTAGATGTCAAAATTACCCCACTGGAGTACTAAAAAGGCTTGCTGGCAATGGGTTCTGATTTTGAGGTCTTTCATTATGCCTAATCTATATTTGTCCGTATGAAGAATATACTTGTGTAAATCCTTAATAAGAAGTATGCATGGTTGAACAAAAGGATAATGAACCTCATCTAATTGTCATTTGAGAATGTTTGTAATATGGTCTTAATACCCCGTCATTCATACCCAGGATGTCATTGTCCTAGAGGTGGGACCCATAAGTGTAGGAGTATAATAAACTCAAATGCGAACTTTATCAATATCACTTGAATGATAGAAATTCTCTGAGAAATTAAACATGGATGCTGATTTCCTATCGATTTTTCATTTATTAAAGACCACTTATCTCATGTTTTCTTGTTCAAGGACAAGAGGAAAATCCCCCATCATAATTCACATGGTTTCTTGAGCATACACTTGTTAATGATTGATGAAATCGTATGTAATAAGTAATTTAGGAATTTCCTTTATGCTTGTAATGTTTTAAAATTAATTTCATTTCCAAATTTACAAGCATGAATAAAGTTTAAGTTTTGGTTGTTTCTTTAAGCATGACATCAATGTATATTTCTTCTCTCATAATAACACTATTGGTTTAGTTCTTTTAGATTTTTATGTTCCGATATTGCTGGTACATAAACCAGTAGGTTCCTGTAACACCAGTACATAAATTTAAATATTTTTCGAGGGTACTTTTTGCAGGATATTTTCAGCAGCTTTTATCTCTGACATTTTTCATTTCCCTCCTTCAGTCAATATGCATCGGTTCCACATAGTCCTTTTTCAACTTACAACAATTTTGTATGCTAATAAGAGTTTGCATGAGGACATGAAAACCAGCAGGCATGGGGGAGAGAGAGACATAAGGAATCTCAACATATCAACATTCATCAATGCTCTCTCCTAGATATCCATCAGTTATCAGCCTTGCTCCACTTCATCTTCAAATTTCAATAGTCTACATCATGATTCTGCAAACATTTCGTCCTGTTATACTAGTTTCCACTTCAACATGCATTAGAATTCAAAGCAAGGGTAACTTGAGGTAAAACTAGTACAAATACTTTTAATTTACTATGAACTTGGAAAACATGATGCTTAACCACTATTACCCACTCCACACTCCACTATGCATGATCACATCTACTCAGTAAACCCTCCATCTTCACTCCACTTGTCATAATGAAAAATATACTCTGATGATAAGACCAAGTAATGGAAAGGAAATATGTGGTATACAAATACAAAGCAACATCTATAGTGTCTTCTCTTTGTACATCATAAAGCATTCTTAAGCCATCTCAAAGAGAATGAAATCATTGTTTCTTATCCAAACAAAGAACCACAAAGTAAATATTGGTCTTAAAATTGATGTAAGATACAAAGTATAGAGGCGTCCAAGTTCATACGACCACCATCACCATCATTTTATAAACCATTCTACACATGCACACCATTCACCATCATTCTGATACCCCATCCACTGCTTGTCCTCCATTTTTATGATATTTTTGTTTCTCTATTTGAAATTCAATCCGTGATAGTTTCCAAAGTGTCATTCCACAAGAACCAATACCTACACAAAAGAAACAATGTCACATAAATCTATAACCATAGTATAATAAGTTCTTCACCTTGTTTTCATGAGGACATGCAAATCCCTGGGTTTGGGGGTGTGTTGGGATCCATTTTTGTCATATTTTTCACCATACAAATACACTCATCATTAAACCTTCTCCTTCCATTTCGTCCATAATATATCCCTAATTACACCATAAACCTCCATTATCTCTTGTTATTCATCCTATGTGGTTAATACCTAATTTTCCATATTTTTAGTGATTAAAAGGATGATTATACAATATATTTGTTGATGATGGATTAATCCTATGTTTATATGTCCAAAAAATATGTTCCCACACTGGAAGTCATCCGGTACTTGCACTGGAGGTCATTTGGTACTCACACTCCAAGTCATCCGGTACCAGAAGGTTCTACAGTCAATCAGTACCTGCATAGTCATCTGGTACCCACACTCCATGTAATCTGATAACCACACTCCATGTCATCTGGTACCCACACTCCATGTCATCCAATACTCATCTCATCTGGTACCAATTCTATGCTTTTCCAATACCAATGCTGTGCTCGTCCGGTGGCAGCATCAACAACCGTCCGGTACTAGAAATAGTTTGAAAATTTGAAATGCTTCTAGAAGAAAATCAAGGACATGGGTTTTGTCCAAAATGATGTTTACATGCGGTGGTATGAGTCAGAATTCACCTATACCACACGTGTGGACCTCCATCTAAGGGGGAATGATTATGCAAAAATTAGCAAAAATCTCAAGCTGCCAACTTGTGCCTCGATTTTCATGCATATGGTATCATATCTATAATTTCTACGATATGGGTTTTTTATATAATGTGAAAAATTGAGTACAATTATAATTATTTTCCAAAATTTGAATTGGTGTATAAGATATGGGTGGATCTCTAACTCGTATCTGCTCAAATTGATGAAAAACCAAGATTTTTGGGATTTATCCTAAAATTGTAAAAACTGTTTTCTAAGTTTGGGGATTCGGTTTCATCCATTCCTCCATGGATTTCATGTATAAATAAGCCTCATAGAGCTACGAGAAGGAGCCATTAGTTTCATGATTTTTTTGTAAGTAAGAGGTTTGTTCTTGTGAGAAAGCTTTAAGGAGTTAGCTGCCATGTAAAAACATAGTTCCATGATTAAATTAAAAGATGATTGTTGTTGATCTATTTTGCATATCCTTGGCTTTATCTGATTGTTCTCAGGAATCACTGACCATTTGAGAAGGGCCCCTCAGTATGGGTAAGTGTTTCCATGTTTTAACTCGTTTAGCATAATAGAATATAATTGTATTTCTAGTTTTCTTATGTGTGGTTTAATTTCCACTTGTCTATTTGATTTAGTTTTATGAATTTAGGGTTATTAAAAACTCAAGAGTGATTCTTCATTGGTATGCAATTCACATTATCCTATGTACTTTCATTTGCTATGTTCTTGCAACTTGATTGAATTCCATGTTTCTTGCACTCACAATTATTAATATAGCCACTCCATGCATGTATTATATTTCTCACACTCAATTTGATTATGGTAGTTGAGTTATATTTACACAAGAAAAGAAATTAAAATACAAAAACATTCATCCATATATTTGCACCCTCATCCCTCTTGTGCGAATTGATTAAGACCATACTCTTCCACCACATTTATATGATCTATCCCATATCCATCAACATTTTTTATTAATAAAATATATATATCCTCTGTCAATTAAATATACTCAGATCATATTTGAAATTTAGATATTGATTGACGAAGATATTTCACCTCACCCCATCGTTGATTCTTTATGAGATATTTTTTCCTCTAAGTCAGTCATCCAAACCATGGAGAATCAAATCACTTTCAGTCCATTCTTTCATCTCTTTTTACGCTTCTTTCTATTTTAAGAAATTGTTTGATTTACAAAGAATCACTATATGCACACAGTATTTAATTGTAGAAATAAACTCCATCTTCTTACACTTTGATTTTTTACTGTTTATGAAAAATTGTCAAATCCGCAATTCGAGTGAACATAAAAGAGTGCATTTCACATTGCCCACTCTTGTCATTAATCAGGTATTCATTATTCTTTTATGCATTTTCATGTAGAGTCCACTCTAAGTTATTGTTGTTGAGACTTGTAACCATTTGACGAATTATTATTGAGATCCAGTTTTAGATTAATTTCTCTTATTGGTCATTATTAGTTTACTTTCAGTGTGATTTGGCTTTCTCATAAATTTCTTGCACTTAGTTTTATTTTTGATACCTTTGGATTCATTTCACTTTAATTTCACATAGTTTCAATCACCAACGGATAGATTAGAGGTCTAAATCATGAGATATGGTCTTCCCACGTTGGAATTCTTCCCAAGGTGTTAGTTTATTTCATGTAATTTGAATTCATTTCCATTTGTTTGTTTCTTTTATTGCATTTAAGTGTGGATCCACTATAAGAAATAATCATTGAAGGACAAAAAACTTAAGTAAGCTACTCACGATTAATCACAAGAACATCACCTCGAGAGCATGAAAGACTGTGATCTAATCCTTTATAGCACTAAGTTATTCCTACGTCCTAGTGATGAATCCTTAGTGTTTATTTCTTGCAGTGTGGGTTTGAAGATTGTTTTGTCGGCTTTAGATTAGGCTAGACTAGGCTCTGATCTTGTGTTTCTTGCTCCTGCACATCGAAGCTTATGAGCCCTGGTTGATAATTAAATGTGGGAATTAATAGTGCATATATTTATCCCAATAGGTAGTAAGAACATGAGGAATGACTCACTTCCCCTCATCACTGCAGAACCTTGGTTCTTGCAACCCCTCTAGATGCCTTAGTTGAGACTTCACTTGTTCTTTAGGTGATGTTGAAAGGGTCGGTGTATAAGGTTTTTTTTGGTATATATATTATTAACCGCGAGTCTGCCCGTTGCGCCCCAACAAATTGTTTTGTTTTTGGGACCGAACACTATAATTGAGGGGAATGTTTTGGAGGCCAAATAAGGAAGAAATAAAAAAATGTCTAGAGAGGAAGAAACAAGACTTTTCCAGAGAATAGAATAGAAACCCTCAAATCAATGATGAACAATGGTTACAAAGGTATGTATTCACATATCTTCATGAAGTATTATTTGGTGAATTTTCGATAATTTTGATTGAATGGTTAGAAAGGCTAGTGGAGAAGTTTAAGATATATAGAGTTGAAGCTTCAAGAAGCTGGACTCCTGAATTAATCATACAACTCAATATAGTAAGTAATAAGTTTTATCACACGATTTATTTATGGTTGAATAGTATATTGGGGGGTTATATTATAGAGTTTGCAGTGGATTGTACCCAGTCTTATAGTGTTGCGGAGAGGGACGTTTTCAAGGGTCCGTGCAAAAGATATTTGAGTGCATTGTCTACTTGGATAAATATGTTGTTGTGCGATAAGAATGTCATGAAGATGGATTCTGATAGCTATGTGCCTTCATGCACATAGGGGGACTAGGGATGAAAAAAGGATGGTACGAGAGTGGGAAGGATGAGTAAGGATCAGATGGATTGAGGATGCTGAGAGAAGAGGATATTGATTCAGATGAAGAGATTAGAGTATTGTGCTATGGGAAAAGGTTTATATATAGTAAGAAGGAGACTGTGTATGGGAAGGAAGAGAAACACATAGAATTAGAGGAAAGTGACCCATGTGTAGTACTTCATATCACACCGTACAAAGAAAGGAAAAGGGAAGAGAGGGATCCTCAGTGTTGTCCAACTGAAGAAGGGAGTTCATCTCAGATCAAAATCTGTGTCAAACCCATTACCCCATATGCGCCATTGAGAATTGAAGCAGGAGATGAGTTTTGTTCAAGAGAAATTGTAGTGAGTGGAGGAAGTCAAAGTTTAGAATAGTGGAATTAGCACAACAAACCATAGTCAGTCAACATCACCAAGGATAAGTACAACACCAAGTACAATGGCAGGGATAAATCATACACTAAGAATTCCTAAGATTCAGGGAGCAGGATCATGGGACCTTGAGCAACACTTGTTTTTATGTGACACGATATGGATTGTGAAGAATGTCTAGGATGAGGTGACAAAGATCGTGCAGTTGGCCATGACATTCATAGGTCATGAACTACTATGGTATATGAAGTATCAAACAACTACACTGGTCGGAAAGTATAAAACTTTGGTAGATATTGGACAAGCATTGTTGAAGGAATTTCAAAAGCCAAAATATGAATCACAATATATTACAAATCTTAAAGAGATTAAGCAAGTGTAGAATGAGACAGTGTGGGATTACGACCAGAGATTTAAAGAAGTGATGGGTCAATTAACCTTTCAGATTCTTGACGAGCAACATCGATAATGGCTTATTGTAGGTCTATTGTTGCACATTCATTGTCCATTAACACAGTAGAGGGTCATGTCGTAGCCATAAGCATTGGAAATCATGATGAAATTGGAAGCATCTCCTGTAGGAGATGGTGTAGGTATGGAATAGGTACAGTTACAGTTGGCTACACTGAAAATTCAATTATCCGAGATAACGAAGGAAAAGGAAAAGCACGAACATGTTTGGTATATAACATGTATGGAAAAAGGCCATTGAAAAGAAGAATTTCTAGCATTCGCACAATATATGGCCACAGGAGAACCAAACCCATTGGTAGGAGGAGTATGGTATTATGTGATATCTAAGACATGGGGACATCATCCAATTACTTTTCCCTTACTGTAGAAGCACCAGAGTACACCCAAGAAATTATTTTGTAATTTTTGCAAATCGGTAGGACATGATGAGAAAGATTGTCTCACATTCAACTTAATGAGAGAGTGCACTTTAGATGAGTATAAAATTCAAGTATAAATCTTTGCAGTAGAATAAGGAGTTCACAAATAATACACTATGAGGGGATTTAACCTGGGTGGACGTGGAGGATTCATAAGAGGCCAAGGACATGGAGAATTTGGTCGAGGAGGCAGAGGACCGATAATTTGTTCTAACTACAATCAACTGGGACATTTGGCGAGATATTGCCTGAATCCTTGCACGTCGTGCACATATTGCAAAGCATTGGATCATGCGACAAAATACCCTCATCAAATGATATAAAAGTGGCAGGTGAGAGGGAACCACAAACAACATCAGAACTAGCATTAGAAGTGGAACCAAAATCTGCAAATGATAGCTATTGAGGAATGTGATGATCAACCCAGAGTAGTAGTTGTTACGCACGACAGAATGAGAAATAAACTAGATGTGAAGGAGAAGGGAAAGGGATTTGAACAATTGATAAGGAAAGAAGTTGAGCCCATGCCATCATTCAACCCGCAGAAATAAAAAAGAAACCTATCAACAAACAAGGAAGGAGATACTAGGACCAAACTGGATAACATCAACATCATAGACACCACCAGTAGATGATATCTCGGTAGTTTATGATCGCACTATTCCAAAAATTCCAGTCGAAAAGGTAAATACTTTGAAATACTTTCTAAAGATATGTTTAGAGTTGATGCGGATGGAACAACATTGAATGCACTGCATGAAATGAGTGATTAGTGTACACAAGATAAAGAAGTACCTACAACACAGAAATAAGTGAACCAAGTCTTGCGTAAGAAGAGGACAAACAAAGAGTTCAAATTAAGTGCATAGATAGGAGAATATGACATGGAAAATGCCATCTTAGATTTAGGATCATATGCCAATGTTCTTCTAAGACAGACGTGGGAGATGATGGGGAAATCAAAGCTAGTTTGGTCAAATGGTCAGTTGAGGTTGGCTAACTAACATAAGATAATACCAATAAAGATATTGATAACAACACCTGTTAATATAGATGGAGTGTGCAGTGTATCTAACTTTGAGGTTATTGATATCATAGATAACGGTCAGTCATATCCAACGTTTCTTGGACTAGATTGGACCTTCGACAATCAGGTGATCATTAACTTGAAGAAAAGAGAGATGATTTTTGAAGGAGGAGGCTTAAAGGTCACTTCTATTAGGATATTTAGACACTTAGGAGTTAGTTAAGATCTACTTGGTCTAATGTGTCGTTAGGTAAAAATGTGTTTCTTAGTGTGTTTCTTTAGTATGCATTTGTAGTTAGGAAATCCAATGGTCATGATATGTTCCCGACATAGAGTGATCTGACGATTCATATTCTCCTCGATATTAATGGCCATTGATCTGTGGCTTAACACCTGATTGGTCCATGATATCTATTTAGAGAACATGGAGGGTCATTTGCCTATGATCGGTTGTGAGAAACTATCTTGTAAAATCTCTCTGCAATATTTTTCTTTTGCATTAATAAACTGCTCCAAGTGGTCGTGTTGGTTGGGGCCATAGATGTTTCCCCGTAGGGGTTTTACCATGTCAAACAACCGGTGTGTTGATCTTTGGTCTGTTTGTGTGAGTGGTTATTGAAGGTGTTCATCCTCTATTGGAATACATGTGTTTTCAAACATGGTATCCGATCCTATTTGAAGATCTGCTTTCGAGATCATGAAGCTGAGTTGCCTCATCTCCACTTTCTGCCATTTTCGTACATTTTTTGACTGAGAGGACTGTTCCATTGCGTCAGGAGCACTATTTTCAGTCAGGAACACTTTTCGTTTCACTAAAAAAGGTTTATGTTTTCCCAAGATACAACAATTTCAGTCAGATCCGAAGGTATAAAGCTTGAATACGCCATTTTAAAATTTTTGCAGTCTTATTTTGGTTTTATTTCAGTTTTATATTATTTGTTTCTGGGTTGCTACTCTTTTATATATTTATATGCTCTTTTCCTCATGCCCTGTATGATCTCGGAAAATAAGAAACAAATATAAAAATGTGCATTTTGTGAGCAAGCTAATCGAGATCTAACCCTTGTTGTCATCGAAAAGTGAACAAAATTTCTTGTGTGAAAAATAGTTTTTTTTAGCATGCTCTCCAAGGCTGTCTTCCACAACAACAAAAAAAACACCCCCAATCCTCTTGCTAAACAATACAATATGTTTTGCTAGACCAATTGGTTAAAAGTTGTCTTATTAAGTAAGAGGTCTTGACTTCAAGTCTCTCTTTTGGTTACTTTTTTTGAAAAAGTTCATGCTCAATTGTAAAGTGTATTTCAC
>CBVK0100094267.1:0-10665 GCA_900067695.1 Picea abies | reverse complement strand
GGTGGGTCTGGCATCCAATCTAAGCCGTGGATCTGAGCATGAACATATGAGTCGTTCAAATATGCGCCTTTGTTATTTCTGATTCCAGACCCCCCCCCACCGTTAAAGGTAGAACGGTCGGGGGGTCCGGAAAGACTTGTCAACCATAGATCTGGGCACCTGCTCTCTAGCCGTTCATCTATGCGTTGTGCTTAACTATGAGCACGAAGGCATATGTGCTCTGAAAAACTTAGCATAAGTGCATATCGTGGTTTTTCCCAATCTTTTCCATGTTTTTATCACCAAGGGGTTAGACATCAAACCTTTTAAACTTCAAAGATATGGTTCAACATTGATCATCATGCTTGTTTTTTTGAGATAAAGAAAACTACCCTATGATCTAACCTAATTACCTATGAAAATTAGCCCATATTAAACTGTTGGACTAAGAGATTACTCTATCCTCGGGTTATCTGACCAATATTAGGTAGTTTGGTCAAATTTATTCACTAACTAACCTAAATCGCTTGGCTAAGATTAAACAGTTTAGCCAATCTTATTCACTACTCCTAACAACATAAATTTAAAATAACTTGGCCATGCTTGAATGGTATGGACCAAATCATTGTTATTGCATGGGGCTCTATTGAATTTCTTTTATGCCCTCTTTTATTCTTTTTCTTTTTCTTTTCTTTTCTCTTTCCTTTTCTCAAATTATTTGTAGAATGGAAAATCATTTGAAAAACAAAAAACACTAAGGAGATAACATTTCAGTCACCAGTTGATCCTATAAATGATAGGGTTATAACAATGGATACACCTGGGGATGGTACTCTCCTTGTGAATTCCCAAGAATCCTGATTCCTAATGTTCTGAAAAAAATTCTCCATAGTTGCCTTTGTTGCTTGATTGGTTTTATTTTTGAAAACTGGAAGAAAATGTTCAGTGGCTTAGGGCCTTCTCTGTGGGATTCAACCATCTGATCAAAGTTAATTCACTCAAAAACTTGTAATCAAAATGAAAATGGTTTGTACAATGGAAAGTGTGACTGTAGGTCCCTACTGAGGAGGTGAATAGTGCTTCAACATTCTGCCATTTATAGGTCCTCCTGGCAGATTTGTCCCATCGTTGTTGTTGAGAAAGAAGGCATTGTTTCCTTTGAATGCTTGAATCATCTAAGGTCCCTTCCATAGGCTGTCGAATTTTCTGTGCTTCCCCTTATCCTCATTTCAGGCATCCCATCTCAGAACCAAGTCACCTAGCTCAAAGTCATCTTCTTTAGTTCTTTTGTAAAATATCTTCTTAATTCTTTCTTAGACAACTTGAGTTTTGTTGTATACTTCTTCTCTGGATTGCTGCAAGTGGATCATCTAGTTTATCCTTCTTTGGGAGTCGTTCGGCTCGGCTTGCATCTCTTGCAACAATTTCATGACAGGAACTCCTAAGGAAGTGCGAAAAAATGCTTCAATGCCATAGACCAGTTGATATGGTGACATACCAATTGACCTTTTGGTGGTCAGTCTGTTGGCCCATAGTGCGAAAACCAGCTTGTTATGCCATGACTTTTTGTTTTCTTACAAATTCTTCTTAATAATGTTCACCAGGGTCTTATTGGATGACTCTGCCAGCCCATTTCCCTGAGGATAATAAGCTGTGGAATGACCCAAACCAATATGATACTGGTTGCAAAAGTCTATGAGCTTCTTAGATAAAAAAGAAATTGCATTGTCAGTTATAATATTTCCAAGACACCCAATACAAGACAAGATATTATTTTCAAGAAATTTAATAATGACATAATCATTAGCTTGCTTGCTTGGTACAGCTTTGATCCATTTTGTGAAATAGTCTGTAGTAGTAAGAATCCACATGTGCTGGCCCAAAGAAGGAGGATGTATTTCTCTGATAAAGTCTAATCCCCATTGTTGGAAAGGAGCTTCAACAGAGATTGGTTTCAGGGTCAAAGGAAGGAGCTTCTTTTTACCCTTGAAAACCTAACATTTATAACACGAAGTCACTTTCTGATGCACATCAGTGAACAATGTAGGCCAATAGAACCCAGCTTTGAGAATTTTATTAGCCGTGGTCTTCCAGCTCAAATGACCACCATAGTCTCCTGCATGAAAATCAAACAATACTTTTTCAACTTTATCTTTTAACAGACAATTCAACAAAATACCTCCAGGATCCTTCCAATATAGATTGCCTTCTAGAATGCAATATTTTAATGCTTTCAATTTCAAAAACCTATCTTTAGTTTTGCTCAGACTAGGGGGAGCTTGTAAGTTATGAAAAACAAATATCAGGTCTGCATACCATGGAGAGTTCATAAATACCTCTTTCACGCTTGGAGTCGCCTGTTGTCCCTATTCATCTACTGCAACTAAGAAATTAATATCAAGAGCATGGAAATTGGATTCAGCCATTAACTTTTCTAGACCTTGACCTTTAATCAGTTTAGTAGGCTTAATCTCTATGCCATACTCCAGAATGATAGAAATCCATTTTCCTCTTCGTCCATCTGGATTTTCCTGAGTTAAAATGTCTTTTACTACCACGTTCGGAACATATGCGATGGTGTGGGAATGGAGAATATATACTCTAAAATCCTTTATGGCTTTCACCAGGGAAAAATCTTGTTTCTCCATTATTTTATAATTCAAAGAAGCATCTCTTAATGCTTTACTGAAAAAGGCTATGGGATGTTTGTACCCTTCACTATTTTTCTGTAGTAATACTGTTGTAATGGTATGTTCAGAAGCGAAAGAAAAAAGGTAAAAATATTTGGTAAAATTAGGACTGATCAAGACTGGAGCCTGTGTGAGTGCATGTTTAACTTGTTCAAAAGATTTCTTAGATTCAATGTCCCATTTTTTTTTGTGTCCTTTTCTAACATGTTTGTGATGTTCTTGAGAAGCTCGGCCAGGTTAGGTATGAATCTTCTCAGAAAGTTTATTTTCCCAATGAAGGATTGTAATTCTTTGATATTCCTTGGGTGTTCTAGTTGTTGAATGGCTTCTATCCTACTGGGATCTATCTTAATTCCATCCTTAGAGATTATGTGCCCCAACAGTTTACCTTCCTCTAATCCAAAAAGGCTTTTCTTAGGATTAAGAGAAATCCCAAATTTCCTGCATTTCTCAAATACTCGTCTGAGATGTCTTAAGTGCTCATCATCGGATTGGGAATAAACAGTTACGTCGTCAAGATAAATGACAATAAATTTTCCAAGTTATTCCACAAAATTGATGTCCATCGCTCTTTGGAAAGTGGCCCTAGCGTTCATCAACCCAAAATGCATTTTCACGTAAATGAAGGTGCCCCAAGGTGTTGTGAAGGTTTTTTTCTCTTGGTCATCTAGGTGAACGAGAACCTAGTTATAGCCTGAAAAACCATCCAGTAAGGAGATTCGACTGGATACAACTACCCTTTGTAATATGTGGTACATTTTTGGCAATGGGTAGTTGTCCTCTAGAGAAACTTTGTTCAGGTTACAGAAATTAATGCAAAGCCTGATTTCCCCAGACTTCTTTCGGGTTGGGACCAGATTTGAAACCCATTTGAAAAATCGTAAGGGAACTATGATTTTAGCATCATACATATTTTTTATTTATTTTTCTATTAGGGGAAGTAACTTGGGATTGATTCTCCTAAGCTTCTGTCTGAAAGGTTTTTGATCTTCTTTTACCGGGATCCTATGTTGTATGATGCTTGTGTCATAAGATTTTAAATCTTCATATCCCCAAGCAAACATGTCCGCATATTCCTTCAAATGTTCAATGTATTTGACTTTCTGCTCAGGAGGTAAGGATTTAGAAAGTTTTACTATCCTTGGTTTCTCTTTTGTCCCTATGTTAATGTCTTCAACCTCTTTACCACTGGCTTCAATTTTTGTTTTTTTAGCTACATCATTAAAATAAAAAGGGTCTTCTAAAGGAACTAAACCCCTCGGCAAGACATTACTCTTTAAATGAAAAACGTCAGATTCTATCTCATCTTCACCTAACTCTCCTGAATCTATCTTATTTACACTATCATTTCCAAAATCAGATTTATTTACATTTTCATCCTCATTTTCTAAGTCTATGTTTGTACACTCGAAATCATTTTTACATTGTAGAAAATCTTCAATTTGGTCATCATTCCCAAATACCTGCTAGTATCTGATATTGTCTGGGACAGTCAGTCTGCACTTCACCTCCACCATGTATGGGCGAGTGGAACGAAAAGGTATCTTGCACGTAGATGTTGACGTCGCTAACCCATCTGCTAAAATATTCTTTCCCCTGGGCATCACCTTCAAATCAACTTCAGTGAAACATTTAAGGGCATCCAAAACAACATTCCTATAAGCTCTGAGACGGGGATGTTTTGTTGCATACTCACCTTTAATTTGTTTGATAATTAATTCGGAGCCCCTTCTTACCATGATTTGTTTGGCACCAACCTTCTTTAGTAGTTTCAGACCAAGCATCAAAGCTTCGTACTCGTCTATGTTGTTAGTGCATTGAAAATTCAGTTTGTAAGAATGGTTTTCCAAATACCTAGATTTTTGATTGTGCAACCAAACTCCTGCTCCAACTCCTTTGCTAATATCTCCATCGAAGTCCATGCTCCAAAAATATGTTGGCAATTCTTCACTTATCACATTTTTCTTTCTTTCTGCCTCACTAATCTCTTGGCCTTCTTTCGGATCATGTGTATATTCTTCTAGCTGAGTGATTTACTCTCCCATATAGCTGTCATTATATAGGATAAAGGAATCCAGGTCAGAATGTGCAGAGTACAGAGGATAGTTATGTGGATTTTCTTGGCTATTGACCATATATTTTATCAGCCTCTCTCTGTATAGTCTTCTCTGTTGCTTGAATACTGGGATGGTGGCATACAACATATCCAACTGCAATGTACCTTTCAAATTGGCCCCCCAAGACCTAGACAACAACATACCATATTTTTGGGGAATGTCTGCGACAACAACATCCATAACCATGCTTTTTGCTGGAAGCTGAACTAGAGTGATACCTAAGTCCTTGATCAATCTGATGCATCTGACTTTGCTGGAGTCAAAAGAGTGTAAGTCTTTGTAAGGTATGGTGACCTCAGGTCCCAATTTTTCCATCATTGCTTTAGGCATCAGGTTATGGGAAGCACCCGAATCTAATAGATCATTGTGCAAAATCAGATCATGTATATTAAGGCTAATGTAAAAAGGAGCGACAGCACCAGTGTCAGTCTGACCATCAACTTCAGGACCAAACAGGAGTTCAGGTTGATCGTCGGTAAGATTTACAATGTCTGAATGATTTTCCGATCCGACAGTTAAGGCCTTTGTGCCTATATCAGGTTCAATGCTCAGTGCTTTGATCACTTGTGATCGCTAAGCATCCTTACTCATCAACTCGGAAAGGGGAATGGGAGTTTTCACATTGGCTAATTCTCCTTCGAGGCTAAAAGGAGTAGGTGCTCTGCTTTGGCTCAACAATTCTGATTTGTCCACCATAGTCTTCTGGGTAGAAGTATTTGGTGGGTTGGTTGATGAAACCTCAGTCTGCATTGATCTTTGTAAAATGGTAAGGTTTCTTTTTGTTGGATCTTCAACATTACCTTTCTCAAGGATCTTTTTGGTAGAAGGCTTAGGTGCTTTCTTGTTTTCGACCACTTTCTTCGTTTCGGTTACCTTTCTTGGAAAATTTTCATTTGTCTTCTTACTTTGCAAATTGTACTGCATGTGTACCTCCATAATGGAATTTTCAAATTCTTGTTGTTCAGTCTCTTCAGCTTCTTTGCTTACCTGCGTTTGAGAGAGAAGGAAAAGTTCTTGCTCTTCCTGAGTGAGGAAAATAGCTTCGTTATCATGAATGCCCATGAGGTTTATGTGAGTGTCCTCCAATTCTTCAATTACCTCTTCTACTTCATTGGCATAATTTTCCTATAGGGGTGGTCCGATTTGTTGATCAGGACCCCTCTATTCTCTTTAATCCCTGGGATCTCTCTGCCTGATTTGAGGAGGATTTCTTCTGAAGTTAGGATTTCAAATTTGTGGAGTAGGTTGATTTTCTCTAGGAGGATTTCTTTCGGATACAACAAGTCTCTCCATCATCCTTTCCATTGCTCTAGGTAAGGAACCCAATTTGTCATCAGAAGAAGATGTGGAAGGTTATTCTTTAATCGTGACTCTCCTTTTGGTCCTTTGTCGTGCCCTTTTAGCCAACAGGGTGGCCTCCACATTTATTGCGCTTTTTTGCATGTCTTCCAGGGTGGTGTATTTTCTTTCCCTTAATTGATATGACATATCAGCGTCGAAACCGTGGAATTTTATCAGTGATAAACCTTCTGGGGGTTTAATATTGGTTGGAATTGCATTGTATAGATTATTGAAGTGGGTGCAATAATCTTGAACTGTCTCACCTTAGTTCCTTCTGATGTTTTTGTATTCTGACAAGATTTGGAGAGGATTTTTCTTTACCTCCCATCTATCCAGAAAACTTCTTTGAAACGCTGTAAGGTCGAGCACTGAGGCAGCACATAAAATTTTGTACCATTTCTTAACGTCACAAGTCAAACTCTGTGTAAACAATCTCATTTGAACGTTAGCTTTGTCTACTTCCTACAGATCAAAATAGTCATTCATTTGATCAATGTGTTGATGTACGCTCAAGGGACTTGTTCCATCGAATTGTGGAAGTCTCGTTTGATAATCCTGGGGCATATCATGTAGAGGTGTGGCCAACACCAAGGGAGCGTACCTGGCTGCCATGATAGGTGGAGGAGGTGGGACGACAACCTGGATGACAGGTGGAGCGGTGACAAAAGATGAGGAGGAGGAGGGGCTTGCTAGCATGGAGTGAGTGGTTTGAGGTTTTGTAGTGGGAGATAGTATTTCAAGGGTCCAGGGTTGTAGGCTTTTTGGGTCTAAAACGATTTTAGTTACGAAGCTATTAGATTTCGTTCTAAACAGGCTTTGTTCAAAAATTGTGTCAAAGTTGAGATCTTGAAGGGTAACGAGTTCCTCTGGGAGGGAAAAGGACTTGTGAAGGAGACTATGACTCCCTAAACCTTCTGTAATGGTCTTCTTTCTAACTGTTCTAGATTATCTATCACTATTGTAGGTTCTGGGTCTGGGTGAGATCGAGTGTAAACTCTTTTAGGAGCCAGATTTTTCTAATTTTTATATATTTTTTAGTTTTATGAATCTGAAATCAATATGTACAAGATTTTAACAACCTCTAAACATTATTTCTTTCTCAGATTTACAATTTGTTAAAAAACAAAGTCTTCTTCTAGGGAAAAATAAAACGTGGGGTTGAAGAAATTTACAAGAGGTAACTTTATCCAACCACTTTGAAACTGGAATCTAGCCCTACCAGTTTCAGAGAGGGATCTCTCTGTATGATTTAGCTATGTTTTGACTTTAAGATATTAGGCTAGTTATATAAAATAAGATTGATTGGTTTGTTGTTTTTGTTAAGTTGGTTGAAGGGGCTTTACGCATACATTGGGCTATGGGGTCTGTATTATAAAGATAGAAATCTAAACCAGAAACAAAAAGATTCTTTCACAGGGCAAGATAATGCATTCGTTGGATTCTTTAGAATTAAAGTGATGAATAGTAGAAGAGATAAGAATGTCAATTAAAGTAAAGAAGCATTTAAGAATTTCTTCACTATAATATCAGAAGATAAACATTAAAACCTTTCAAAGTCGGAAAACAAGGTATACAAAGATAAATCCTGCAACATGCGTTACTTTTAAAAGATTAAATTGGAAAAACAATATGTCAACTAAGTTAGAAGAACATTCAACATAGAAGAGAAAAACATCACTAATGAATAACACGCGAGAATCCTATGAAAACATCTCTTTGTATTAATGGAAGATCTCTTGATAAAGATTACAGTCTTGTAGCTTGCAGGGCGTAAAGATCAACCCTTAGTACTTCAAAGTTTGAGGTATTTATAATCAAAATTACATATGACCCTGTCATTAAAGAGACGTGGAAAATCTAAATTTAGCTAACTAACTTAACAAGATACAAAATTTAGGAAATTGCTTGATGACGTGTTGAAACTTCATGTTGATTTCTAGGGTGAACCATTGGTGAGGCCTCTACACAACCTCGTCTGACTGGATAGCTGATTAGGCTTGGACACCTCATTGACTACTAAATCAGATTGAAAAGCTCTTCCCATCGAAGGTGACTGGGAACGTTGACTTTGAGTAATCTCTGATATACTTGATCCATCTCTGTGTACTTGGCGAAAGTTGGCTTGATGATGAAGATGTATCGGATCTCATGCTGTATACTAATGTCTAACTGTAAAGAATCTAAGAATTCCTTGCTCGTGATACTGCCTTGTATTCCTGAGAATTTTAAACTATCCTTAGCCACAGTGGCTAGTTTCTTTTTGTAATCGGTAAGCATCATTAACTTGTCATTTATAACTCTCATACCAGGAAGGCCATTCTTCTGTAGAGTTTCGATCTTGTTGAAAAATCTTTGCACTCCTGCGTCCATGGTCTGGACCTTTTTCTCCAGCTGTAGCATTAGTCCTCTCTTGGTTAGGACCCTCTTGACCTCAAGGATGGTCTCTATCCTATCTTCTATTTTCAACTCCTCTAGCTCCTCTCTGGTTTTGGAATTCAGAAATTTGATGATCTGGGCAGCTTCTATGGGCATCTCTCCCAGTTCTGCTCTTATCTTTTCAATAGCTTGCTGACTTCTTTGCACCAACTCGTTTTGCTCAAACATGATTTGTATCATTGGCCATATTTCATTAATGGACTTGGTGATGTCCATCCAAACACTTTCCTTGACCTCGGCAAGTGTTTTGCTTGCCAATGTTTGCTTCTGAAGCTGTTTCAATTCCTGTTTGAGCTTGTCTGATGTTTTTTTTTCCTTGGAGTAGCTAGTTTGGTAATAAGACTTGAGTTCCTGAAGGTTCTCAATCTACTTTTTGAGTCTGCTAATCTCTGTCTCTTGCAAATTCATTTCTTCCATGGATTTAGCCAGTTCAACAGACTTCTCCAGGGTTGTTAGTGGAGTTTTCGAGGGAATTTCTGCTACAGACATTGTGCTCACACCTGTGAGTGGAACTGCGTTCAGTGTAATGACCTCCATGGGCTTTGACTATTGCTTCTCTTTCACTAGGTTTTCCAATTCCGCTTCCATTTCCTTCAACTGTGCATTTTGCTCCATGATGAGCCTGAGCATATCATCCTTTTCCCCTTCTGTCTCCACTATTTACTTCTGTTTTAGGATAAATTCGTTAGTGCAGACATAGACCAATCTCCCCAGATCCACCTGGATCTGGAACAAAACGTGACAGAATACTGCTCTTTCCCTAGATCTAAAGTATTGAATGGACAAGAGAAAAAGGATGATGTACTTACTTTATAAAAGCTCTCCTTTAATCTCTGTTGTTCCTCACTCTGCTACGATGCTCTTGCGTCGTCCAATGACAACAACACAAACCAATCACAGCAAAGACATTAATATATTCAAAACCTTAGACTATACATGTGATCAAGGAATCATGTAATAAGATGATATCATCATTATGGGAAAGGGACATATTCATGTATTATATTAACTAAAAGAGAAATGTACAACCTGAGCCTTGATGTCGTAGATCTCCTTTCAATGGCTTCTAGCTTTGACACACACACATTTGCTCATCATGCATGAAGAAATTCCACTACTTGTGATAACCTTGTGGCTGTCTCTATCTGCTGCAGCATCAATTCTCCATACAATAATGCACCAATTATCCAATATCTTTCTCTTGCTAATTTGGTTCTAACCATTTCCATGAGTAATCACCTCAATATATAGGAGAATATTGTTTAGTTACTTGGATAGAGAGTAATCCCAAGATATCTGGAAACTCATTAATTTGCCAACCATTCGAACTCCAACTCATCCTTCTAGAAGATTCCTTCTAGAAGGATCGAGAACTTATTCATTTTCTCCCTTTAGAAACATATCCGCACCCTAACCATTAACACAGTGCGGAAAGTCCGCAGTCAAGCTGAATGCAGTATGCGGAAATGAAGGATTTCCGCAGGATAGTATATATGCAGCCTGTGTACTATTTCCAAAAATGTGATTTTGAGAAAATGATAATTGTAACTTTCTTCAGGAAAAAGTTCTTGATGAAGAGTTTGATCTTCCATTATCATGACATAATCATAATATCATCTCGATAACCAAAAATGTGGATAACAGAATGCCCCCCAAAGTCTGAGAGTGGAACTAGTAACAGTCGATAGACTTTGTAAGCTGTATATGTGTGTGTCAAGAACCAAAAGCACATCTAATCGGAGACCTGCAAACATTCAAGCATCAGCAGAATATCATATATATATCAATTCTGAGGTAGGCATTCCCATGCTTAGATCATAGAATGATGACATCATAAACAAAGGTCATGGCCACCAATCATACACTGTGGATCCATGCAGTCATATCAATCATAGCACAGCCACCGGAATACACTGTGGATCTGTGTGACAAATTTTCAATCAAGACGACATAGCCACGAAACATACACAGTGGATCTATGTGTCACAAATAATACATACTCCATCGCAACCTGGATCATAATGATAATATCTAGGGTCTTCAATCTCATCACCCAAAGTACGAATCTAACCATGTGATTACATGTGTCGAAGTCGAACATG
>CBVK0100094264.1:0-10739 GCA_900067695.1 Picea abies | reverse complement strand
TTTAGGCCCAAAAGCAATGTGGGACCAAACCTCTTTCGACAGCACTGAAATCACTTGATCTCACAGGGTCGTATCAAACAACATCACGTGGCCACCCATAATAGACAAATCATATCCCGATCCCGAGAAGGTGGTGTTGGGCCCGTGATATGATCGATTTTATGACATTAATTAGATCCTTTTTTATGAATTTGTATATGTGTTTTCATGTTTTGAAGAGCTTTTGTGTCAAATTGATATGATCCACACCAGGTATGCATAACTCATGTTTTATGATGATATTGAGTGTAATTCAATATTTTTATATGTTTCCAGGAATCTAATTCGCATTTTTGGTGTCACAGGGAAAAATTGCACCTTGTTTTTTCTTTTGGCACTCAGTCTAGTACTCCATCCGATACTTAGTCTAGTACTCCATCCGACACTCCATCCTGCACAAACACGATGGGCGATTTGGCAGTTATGGTATTTGTGGCCAGTGATGGGAGAATCAGAGACATGGTTTTTTCTCGTGCTCATGGCCTCCATCTACTGAACTCTTGACAACTCAATTTGGGTTGTTATTTTGGGCGATTATTGTCTCACCTCATTTCGGCAATTAGGGCATCTTAAATAAAATTGACTATTTTTAGAAGAGGATCAACCCTCCAGTGGTCGAACTCTTATCTTGTAAAACTTATAAATACCACCTCAGTGGTCATACAATAATTAAGAAGTTAAGGAATAGAGAGTTAGAGACAAAGACAATTTTAGCTCTGTTTTTCCATTTTCATTTTGCCAGAATTGTGTAAAGATTGTGTTTTAGTTTTAATGGTGAATTCGTGTTGTTGAAATTCATGGTGCACCTTTGAAGAGTAACCATGACTTGTTGGGGGGCCCACCAACAGTCTGGGTGACTATCCTATGAGTTTTCTTGTGAATTAGATAGTGTAGATGTTTTTTTATTTCTTTTTCTGTACATGAATTATCATTTCGCTTTCTTGTTATATAAATTGTTGTTTATAATTTAATTGGTTTAATTTGGTTTTGCAGGTTATTATGAGGAATCTTGTTAATATGAAATGACTCTTTAGTTAGTAGAAGCAAGCTTGCAAGCTTAGATACTAATCCCATGTGTGATTAGATGGTAGATTAGACTTTCTTTATGTTGAAATAGAGTTTAAAATAAAGTTTAAAACATAGTTTAGTTTATGATTTGTTTGACAGGTTTTTAGTGGATGCATAAGTCCTTAGCCTTTAGTTTTCAATTCTAGTTTGCCTATCTAGTTTCTATTTAGCCTTATTTATTTAATTTGTCATTTAGATTGTTCATTTGCTTATGTGTCATATGCTGAAATAGTGTTTAATTTCTGTTTATGAGTATTTCTTCTTTTCGCAATTTGAATTGTTAAGATAGAACTAGTTTAGTTTACTTCATGCAATTTCTTTCATAGATCTAGGTTGCAATTTCAATTCATAGATAAATATTGAGTCTAGTCTAGTATGAGTTTGCTTAAAGTAGTATAGAGTGCAAATAAAATTCATAGAATAGTGTCTTTATATTGTTAATGGTTAATTCATGATTAAATAATCACATGGATATGCATGATAATTGATGTTGTTTCCATAATAGCTAAGTTCTCACTGGATTGCCTAATTCACACTTTCCACTTTTCTATTGAAGTCAATATTGAGTTTATCCCTCTTGAATTATCTTTCATTGTTAAGTGCTATCATGATATTATAAGACACCGGAGACATTCACACAATCATCAACACTATATTTGAGTTTTCATAGATTAGAAGATAGTTTTCTTGCTTTCATAGCTTAGGAGATAGTTTTCTTGGTTTTGTAGGATAGATAGTATTTTCCTTTGGTAGGTTAAAGAGTAGTTTGCTTAGCATAGATATTAGTTGTTAATTTCTTTTATTATCACAATGCTTTCAATTTAGTAGATTTCCTTTTGTAAATTAGAAATAGTTGTGAAGATTAGTTTAAGAATAGAGTTCACTTGTTTCTTATTTTAATTAGTTGCTTATTGATTAGTTTACTTGTAGAAGTCATCCTAGGCTAGTTAGTTGTTTACTTGCTTTAATAATTTCTTGCTTATTTATTTACTTGCTTTCATAGGATAGTTGCTTATTGGATTTAAGAAGGCTAATTAGATGAATAGTTTGCTTTTGCTTATTATTATGATTGAACTAGTTTGCTTTAAGTAGGGTTTTCATTTTCTTTCTTAGAAATATCTATCGATCCTTCGTTCAAAGGTTACTTAGGGTACATATTTTGAGTTTCTTAGTAGGGTTTGATGATTATTAGTCTTTTCTTGAATAGATTATCCCTTAGATAACCACTTCCTTAGTTAGACTATACTATTACCAGCCCTTCTACCTTGGCATATATATTGCTACAAATCTAAGTTTACTTACCCTAGGTTGACAATTTAATTGAGTGTTTTTAGTGTGTTTTTAGTGCATATAGAACACCCATCATTTTTGGCATCATTGCTGGGGAGTTGTCTCAAGGTAGGAAATAGTTAGGAAATAGATCATTTCTAGACCTTAGCATTAGATTGGTGGTGGGGGAACTTTAATACGAGAGGTAAGAACCTGTGCATCTGCTATTGCAGGCTCCCCCAAACCCAATGGTAGTTTTTATTTTTGTTTTTTTTTACTTTCATGAATAGACCTAGAGACCCAAAAGGTAGATACATTAAATCTAAATCAGATCTTTCAACCAAGGTTCCTTCCAACCTTTTTGGGGGAAGGAATGTTCCACTCATAAATTCCACGGATTGATACTGAAAAAAAGGAGCTAGCTCCACCTAAAGAGATAAAGTAGTCTCTTAAGAGAGTAATATAGGGAGCACTATAGAATAGAAAATTGAAGCATCAGTAATAGTGGAACAAGAGACAAGACCACTCAAGCCTTCTGCAGAACCAAACAATACAACCTTTTCTTTTACACCACCACTAGGAGATCCTAACTTTGAAGACATCATAGACCCTAAACAAGTGAATATTTTGTTTGTTATTTCAGCCAACGTAATTATCTCTCAAATTGACACAGAAACTTTGGCACCAATAACCTCAACCGACTCAAGTAGAGTCCAAGACAACCAAGCAGTAGGAAGACCTTTCCATCAGAGGGAAACCTTGTTTTACTCAAAGATAAAACCACCTAGGTACACTCTTTTTGGAAACCAAACCAGTATGGATGATCAGGGGGATCATAACAATGTAAGACACGGGAAAAAATAAGAGGCTGGAAACCAAACTGAAACTACCTTCAGGTTTCCAATTTTGGACACCACCCCAAATGTCAACATGAAAAATATTGCTCTCTCATCACTGCCCACCTTTTATGGTAAAATTAGTGAATATATAGATAACTTCCTATTTGAATTCAACATCTTGTGTAGAAGCTACAACTACTTACAGGATTCCCAGAAACTAAAACTCTTTCCTGCCACCCTCAAGGACTCCACACTAAGATGGTTCATGGGGTTGGGAGAATCCAACATTAGGTCTTGGGAAGCCATGAAAGATATATTTATTAAGAAGTACCAAGACTACTACAAGACCAAAGAATCTCATAATGATGTTTTCAAAATCCAACAGTTAGAAGACGAGACCCTCAAGGATTATATGGAATGATTTGATTATATCTCCCGGAAATCAAAATACCATGACATCCCAGAGGATGCAGTTAGGGATATTTTCCTTAAGTTAATTTTAGAAGAATACCTAGAGATGCTTAACCTAGTGGCATCGGGTGACATCTCTCATAAACCATTTATTGAAATATGTGAAATGTGTAAGAATTACTCAAGGAGTAGAGATAACAAGAAATAATGTCTGAGACCCTTATAATAGAAACTTAAAACTAGTTAGTTCGGGTGGTATCACAAGAGCAGAGATAGGGAACCTTTTAGATAAATTCAAGACATATATCTTAATCACAATAGGTTCCCAGTTGTACACCCTAAATATTAAAAAGAAATAGGAGGAGGAAAATGCAGCAATGAGCATATATTGCCCAAGATGTAGAAGGAAGCATTCCTCAAGGGAATTCCAATTAGATAACATTTTAGTTTGTGGCTTCTGCACATAAGACCATTCAACTAAAAAATATCCATCATTTCTCAGTTTGTTAGCCATCTATAAGAGTGGAGATCTTGGGGAGTCTTCTTATGCACCTAGGAGTCCATGGTAGCCTAGAAACCATCCCAAATACCCATATCTACAATCTCAAGTTCCACCCTATTATCAACAACAACAACAGTGGAACTCACCAAGTTGGAAAAACTGGTCTACACAGTACCAACATCCTTGGCTTCAAGGATGGAAAGGAGGACATAACCAAGAAAAACCTCAAGCTCCACCTATCCCTATGTCCAACCATCCTTATCCTCAGTTTCCACCAAACACTTTGCATCTTCTGCCAGGTTTTGTTCCACCACCTTTACCTCCTATTCCACAACAACATATGCTACAATATCATAATACAAGATCCCCAATACTGACATTATTACTGGCACAACCAGTTCCCAATCCCAATAATAATCCCCCTCAACCTCTTCACAATGTTGAGATGCAGGCCTTCCCAATGTATGTCATTACCCCTGTTCCATTATAGGAAATTCAACTAAGATTGGGAAAAGTTATGGATAGGTAGAGGCCTTCAATAGTCATCCAAGAGGAAGAATAAGAAGAAGAAACCACCAAACAAACCATGGTTGAAACTAGGTGTGAAGATGTTATTATTCCTAAAAACCAAGAACCCAAGTTTCCCCAAAATTAACCTTCACAAATTATGAAGGCCCCTCCTTATCTAGACAGATTGGTAATCGAGAAACCTACCACCCGACCATAATTTGACATCTTGAATGAATTGAAGAATATTTGTGTCAATATTCCCCTGCTTGAAGCCATTAAAGACATTCCAATCTATAGTAAGGTAGTCAAAGAATTTTGCATTAAGAAGCCAGGTAGGAAGCAGAAGGACCCTCCTACAGAACATATGATAGGAAGACTTTCTGAATACATATCAGAGAAACCAAATCTAGCAAAATATGGGAACCTAGGAAACCCCATAGTGACCATAACCATTAATGAGGTTTCCATTGGAAACACTCTCATAGACCTAGGGGAAACCATCAATGTTATGACCACTACTACCTTGGAGAAATTACAATTACAACCTCTTCTTAGGCCTACCCCAACCATTTTGGAATTAGAAGATAAGACCAAAGTTATACCTGAAGCAATTTTAGATGATATCATGGTTACTTTAGCCTCATGGGATTACCCAGTATATTTTCTTGTCATTCACTCAAAGGATTCTACCAAAGGTCATCCTGTCATTTTGGGAATACCTTGGTTAGCCACAACCAATTCATTTATTCGTTGTAAAGAGGGAGAAATGACCATCTCGAATGGACTCTCTATCCAGAAGCTCACCATTTACCCTCCATATCAACCTATCATGGAGAATATATGGTGGTCTGAATGTCCATATGCGAATGAGGACTGGGAAGAACCTATATTTCCAAGTGACCATGCATGGGCACTTCAAGAGCACACAACAAAAAATGTGCTAAACTAGTTTATTTCTACTATCACATGTGTGTATTTTCCACAATACTTTCCCCAATTTGAGTACATGTTTGGGGAAGAAATTTAGGAACAATTGGACCCATCCATTTTATCTTCGACATATTTTATCTTTGAGATAGATGAGTCTGCCATGTCTTATACTATGCCCTACGAGATTAGTCCAGGGAAATTTTTACATATAAACTCCCGGCTAGATACAGACCAACAAAAACAGTTAGTAAGTATCCTTAAAAAACAATCAGGAGCATTCACCTGGGAATACACTGACATGAATTCTATACACCCTGACACATGCATCCATCACATATGTACCCAGGGGGAAGTAACACCTGTTAGGCAACCCCAAAGAAGGATGAACCCAACACTCAAAGATATAGTAAAAGAGGAGATCCAAAAGTTATTAAATGTCGGATTTATTTATCCCATCTCCAATAGTAAGTGGGTATCCCCACTTGCATTGGTTCCAAATAAAGTGACAAAGAAATGGATAATTTGTGTTGATTTTTGGGAACTCAACAAAGCCACTCTGAAAGACTACTTTCCTCTTCCTTTCATTGACCAAGTTCTGGATACCTTGTTTGGGAAGAATTATTTCTCCTTTTTAGATGGGTATAGTAGGTACAATCAAATTCTCATAGCACCCGAGGACCAAGACATGACTACCTTTACTTGTCCTTGGGGAACCTATGGCTATAGGGTCTTACCATTTGGATTATGTAATTCTCCTTCCACATTTCAATGAGCATTACTAGGGATATTTTTTGATCTTATTCATGATTGTGTGGAGGTCTACATGGATGACTTCACAGTTTATGGAAACACTTACCAAGAAGCCTTAGATAACTTAGAAAAAGTCCTTATCATATGCCAAGAAATGAACTTGTCTCTAAGTCATGAAAAATGTAAAATGTCGTTGACTGAAGGAGTGGTTCTAGGACATCATGTTTCATCTAAAGGGATAAAATTTGATCATGCAAAGATTGAGTTCATCATCAGACTTCCACCCCCCAAGAATTAGAAAGAGGTGAGAATACTTCTTGGACATGCTGAATATTACCAGCATTTTATTGAAAATTTTACAAAGATTGTTGCACCTATGTTTGGATTATTAATAAAGGATGTCGATTTTGTTTGGACTTAGTAGTGTCAAACTGCCTTTGAAACCCTGAAATCTAAGTTGTCTGTGGCACCGATTCTTAGAGGGCCCAATTGGACTCTCCCATTTCACATATCTACTAATGCCTATGACATCACAATAGGAGGATTATTAGGGAAGAAAGAGGACCAACAATCCTATGCCATTTATTTTGTGAGCAAGAACTTGTCCCCTACCGAGCTAAACTACACAGTTATCGAGAAGGAATTCTTGGCAGTAGTTCATGCTATTAATAAGTTTCATCATTACATTACAATATATGAAGTATTTGTACATACAGATCATTCTGCCATTAGATTTCTCATGAATAAACCCATAACTAATGGTCGAGTGACTATTGCAAGAGTTTAACATCATTGTTCTTGACCAACTAGGAAAGGATAATGTGGTAGTTGATTTTCTTTCACGAATAAAAAATGAAGATGATGATATCCCTGTAGATGATAGTTTCCCAAATGAGCACCTTTTTTCCCTCTCTGTAAATACTTTGTGGTTTGAATATATGGAAACCTATCTGGCTACTAGGAAGTTACCATCTCATTTGTCACCTCATGAAAAGAATTAAATTATTACATAGAGTGTTAATTACTCTTGGGTTGGTCATGACCATTTTTCGCACAGGTCCTAATTTGATTATTCGTAGATGTGTCCAAGAGGATGAGGTACCATAAATACTACGAAGTTTTCATGATGGACCATGTGGTGGTCATTTTTTTGACAAACGCACATCATATAAGGTGTAACATTTGGGTTACTATTGGCCTAGAATTTTCAAAGATGTTTCCAAGTATGTGAGAAGTTGTGATAGTTGCCAAAGGATGGGAAGACCTACGTTAGTTGACGAAATGCCCTTGCATGCACAATTTATGATAGAACCTTTCAAAAATGGGCCCTTGACTTTTTAGGACCAATTTCACCCATGTACTGTAAAAAGAACTATATTTTGGTTTGTATGGACTATGTCACCAAGTGGGTAGAGGCAAAAGCCCTATTCAGGGCTACATAAAATTCTGTTGTCAAATTCATCTATGAAGACATATTTACTTGCTTAGGTGTCCCTCATGAAATTTTTACAGACCAAGGCACTCAATTCACTTCCAAGCTGATGAGAGAGTTAACAGAGAAATATGGGATTAAACACTATAAATCTGCTCCATACCACCCGCAAGACAATGGTCAGGTAGAATCTACAAAAAAAGTTTTGGAAGCTATCCTAACCAAGATTGTTCAATTGAATCACCGGGATTGGGATGATAGGCTTCCAAAGGATTTTCGGGCATATCGGACCACCTGGAGGAACACCACTGGGCATACCCCTTATGAGCTAGTGTATGGGAAACAAGTAATTCTACCAATAGAATTCTAAGTAAGGACCTTTCGTATTTCCGTAGAAATAGGATTGAAATTGGATGAGGCTCAGAAACAACGAGCCCTACAATTGAATGAGTTGGATGAGATCAGGCAAGATGCCATCCAACGAACAATATTAGTCCAAAACTAGAGGATAAAATGGCATGAAAAGTTTATTAAGACAAAACACTTCCAACCTGGTGACTGGGATTTATTGTTTGACTCCCGATTTAAAACCTTCAAAGGAAAACTCACCACCCGGTGGTTGGTCCCTTATGAGTTAGTCATTGTATATGACAATGGAGCTATGAAAATCAAAACAATTGATGATGGAAATGCCTCCTTTGTAGTAAATGGACACCAAATCAAATTTTATCATAAGCCCATTTACAAAGAGGATTATCTACGGGTCATGTCAACTGACAAGGCATTGGCCTTAGTAGATGGGGAAGTCCCCCCTTGTTCATCAAATTTTTTCTGAATATTCTACTGTACATATGTAAATTGTTTTTGAATTTTGTTAATAAAGCAATTCTAGAGATTTTTGTAAGTATTTATTTCACCAAGAGTATACAATTTCATGGAAATATAAAAAGAAGGATTTTTCTTCAAAACATTGTTACACTTGAATTTTGTTGTCTGCTAAGCATCAAATGAATATTGATTTGCTGTAATTAACCATATTTTTGCAAAAATTTTCATTTTCTTAAGGAATTCCAAAGTAGTTTATCTTGAAACTCTTCACCACTGTTTAAGGAAGTGATACCATAACCATCAAGCTTAGAAGTCTCTCGTACATATTTTTCCAAGAAATTTGAGTAAGTGAGTAAAGTGTATTTATTAAAAAGTAACAAGGAGGTCTGATTAGTAGGTAGTCATGGAAACATCACAATAAATACAAAAGAAGAAAGTGAATTGAGCCTAGAGATACCTTTCTGTTGTTTCTCTATGGTACCATCCACTACACACTAAATAGCTTGATTATATCATATATTTAGATAGGCAACATCCACTTAAGTACCCCTTACATCAAGACAATCACTAAGTAATATAACGGAAAGTCATCCTCTAACATAAATACCATCCCAATTGAAAGAAAGAAAGAAAAAGTTGTTTTTGGAGTTGTCCCCCCATCTTCTTGCATACAAAAATCTTATACTAAAATCTTAAAATATGGAGGGCCAGTCTTTGAGGGTGTAAGAGGCTAACCCGTTGGGATACTGAACATGTCTGTTGGTAGCACTATCGGTCTATGGTATGACTAGGTAAACCTGTCAGAGTACTGAACATTCTTGTTGGAAGTGTAGCATTCTATCTAGCAAGGATGGTAATCTGATAAAAAATAAATAATAAATTTAAAACTTGTCCTGATGTATGGAATTACTCGCAGACAAAGATGACATGAATTATGTATGGTTAAGCTAAGGTTAATGAACTCCATAAACTTTCCATTGGGAACTAACTCTGAGACTATCTTGAAACTATATTACCTACCTCTTCATATCTATATATAGGATCTCTTATCCTATAGGTGGGTCCATCTTCTAACCGTCTCGTCAGACCAATCTGTGAAATTTAGCTTTACACTTTACAAACTGTAAATCTTCAGCTATTAGGAAAACTACCTAGTTTCCTATACTTTTGATTGTGAGGTGTCACAATACTTAGGTGTGGGGGAGGGGTTCATGAGTTAACAAATTATCATTGCCTAGAGAAGTACAAATTTGTAATTTTGTTTTTATTATTTTCATGATACAGGTTATTACATCTACAGTCATTTTATTTTTAAAATGCTAATCTCCTGTGTGATATAAATTGTTGTACATATACTTAAAATATCACTTTATTGGTTCACTTTTATTACAAGTTGTTCATTGTAGGTTTGGCATTACATGTTCTATGCAAGTGGATTGAGTGAGAATGGTGGAAAAATGAACAAAAAATGGAACATTTTGCCTCTTCTCTTAATCATTGTGACTGTCAAAACCATTGCAATATTGCAGGCTATCCATTACAGGAGGTAAAAATATATTTAACACGAAGGTGTCGTATGAAGTGCCATATGAGGTGTCGTATGAGGTTCCTAATGAAGTGGCATATGAATTTACACACCAGTAACTATCCACAATTATAGGTAACCAGAAATCAATGACATTTAATTGAATTGGTTGAAGGAAATTAAGATTGAGGATGATTTATATATGTTCATGATCAAATGTCTAAGTCAAAATACTTGGAAATTGATCTAACTTCGCATCATTTCCCCCCCAAAAAATGCCTTCGAATTCTAAATTTCTCACACATGGAAACTCGTATGCGCATGTGTGCAACCAATTCCTCCCTAGGCGCATTCAAAAATAGGTTGGGGTTACCTATTACTCCAATTCACCTTTTCCATTTGCCTTGTCCATGTTTTAAAGAACATGCTAAGCCTCCGTCATTCGTTCCCCTGTTCAAATTGTGCTCGACCCTTGCTCCATTCGTTCCATTCCTTGACCCAATTGCACCCTCTCTTGGTGAATTTTTCCTCTTCTTATCTCTTCAGATCATTACGATTCCCAAGAGGTATGAACCCTCTTCCTACGCATACCTTTTCGCCATTCTTGAATTTTCACAGTGCAGGGAGGTATTTTTA
>CBVK0100094262.1:0-15045 GCA_900067695.1 Picea abies | reverse complement strand
TATGGTAATTCTCTCAACGTCTATCCATCTCTACCTACAAAACTATCAACAATGGTTATGCGTAATGGATCTTGTGGACAATAATTCTCCTCTATTTAGGACCACCAATAACCTTATGACAATAGGAATTGAGCATGTTCATTATAAAACTCTCTATCATGAAAATATTTCCCTCCTCATAGTAGAGGAGTTGTTTCTTATTTTTTTATTAGGGTTAGGGCTCCTCAAGGTTAGGGATACCATTTCTTTTAGTTGTCTGTTATAAAATAGTTGAGATTTTTTTCTTTTAAAAACCCGTATAAATATCTATCTCCTAAATGCGAGATATATTTAATGATACTTGAAAAATCCATTTTCCATAGTGAGTTACATCCTAAATGCAAGCTATATTTTAATATAGGATTTTATTAAGATCATTCACTGATACTTGTAAAATATGTCTTCCATAGTGAGTTAAAGCCTAGGTTTAGAAATTATAATTGGAAGTTAATCCCATATTATCTTCACTTTAGAAGTGCCAAGCTCATATACTATGCCATTATTGAGACAATTGGTACATTTCATAGAAGCACTTAAAATTTTATTGGAGTATTGACCAAGTGGGAAGGGTTCTTCATATATAGTTCAAATCTAGAAGTAAGTGCTTCTATGAAATATAAAATATAACAAAGTGAGTCTATATAGAAAATATAACACTTTGTAGCAATTAGTTTCTCTGGAAGGATAATAAATTGTTCTAAATACAAAGTGTACTTTTCCATTGATTTATTCTACCTTAGTCATGTCCACCTTCAATTATCTAATTATCAAATAAAGCATCAGAAGAGCCTACCAATATTACATTTCTAGAAATGTCCCTAAATTCTTTGCAAAATCATTGACTTGATCAATCATGATAGAGAAACAAGCTTATAAATATAGCAAATATATTCCATGTATTAAAGTTTCAACATTTTTTTGACCTCAGCTTCCAGCGACTTTGTGTCCAAAGATGTGTAACTAACACTCATGAGTTTTGCATTAGTATGGATATATTCAAGAATGTGGGTTAGTTTGAAATGTAGGGATTCAAAATGAAAAATAACTCATTTGACTACATGTTCATTAACATGACATACCTCTTTTTCCACTTTAGTTAATTTGCATAACTTGTTGGGGGTTTTGTCCCATCATGCAATCACAGTAAATGTTGTAGTTGGTTTGTTGCCATCATTTTTTTTCTTCCAATATTCCTTTTTTTATTAGAATTATTATGTTGAACACAAGCAATTTACAACTATTCAGTGTGAGATGTATGAAGTGGTAGAAGGGTTTCACACATTATAGAATATCCCTTCACCTAAGAGGTTGTGATTGGTAGAGAAAATCCTACAATGCACAAGCCTTAAGGGGGCATGAAAATGATCACAAGATAGAACTCACCTTGGTAAAGAGGGGGAAAATAATTGGGGATTTCACACATAGGTACATGAGTGTGGCATACTTGACCTTGTCTTTCACATGAGAAACTTCAAATTCATATTCACAATACTATCTAAATGAACATCAATTTCCTCACATTCTTGAAGTACAAGAATATGTGTTGTGAATTGCTATGATTGTGCATTGTGGTATATGGATTGTAGTCTTGTTATGAATAGGGTGAGTAAATTACAAGTATCAGCCACTATGTTATCACATAGAATTGTTGGGTTAAAGAATCATGACACATAAGATCTTATTGTTTTCATATCTTGTATTTTAAACAAATTCTCAGGGATTATGTCATAAAGTTTCTAGCAGCTTCCTCCAAGTGTGCAAATTGTGTTTAAGCTAGGCGTTGCGAACTGGTTGAAGGAGAGTGTTGGAGGTTGAATAGTTTGCAGACACGTGTGTTAAAATCCCCAATTATCTGCATCAAGCTCAAGTCTATTGGATACTTCATAAGGGTTATCATGCTATTTGAAGGTTGAAAGGAGGTCCTTTTACTGATATATTTGTTGGCACTGTGAATTGTGCTATGAATCCTCTATTCTAGGACTGCTGAAACTTTCACCTTTTGCATCCTTTCAAATTCAGCCTTAAACAAGTGAATTCTTACCCCTATCCAATTTAAAATGTGTGGTTGATCATTTTCTGAAGCAAGCTTAAGTTGCAAATGTTGTTACTGTTGTTAACCTATTTTTATGCATTTTACAACATTTTTTGGGTGATGGCCATGAGTTGTAAGCCATGAGTATTGATTGTGGTGCTTTCCTCTAAGTCATATATCAATATAATGAAGTTTAAAACACTATTGGGACACTTGATATAGTTTTGAAATGATAAAGTATTGGAAAAAGTGAAACGGGCCGCTACATGAAATTTTGCAATGTCGACGTTGCGAAATGGTATTTTTGATTGTTTTTAAGAAATTAGCACATAACAAAGGACTTTTTTTCTCATAAATTTTGAATTCCAATATGGGTTTTTCTGAATGTTTTTGTACAGGAAGAACATGATGTTGTTGAATTTATGACAAAACATCAGCCCGACCCAGTTTGGCATTTGAGAGAAACAATTAAAACACTAGTGCGTTGTGAAATGTGTTGCAAACTTTCTGGTTTGCATAGTTGATTGGATATTCACCTTGTTGGGAGGTTGCCACCTATTAAGGAGGGTTCGAACGACTTCTCAGAGATCAGTTAGATGCTAAGGGACACTTTCACCTAAGTTTTATCTCCATTAAAGACCTCATGCAATGAGTTGGAAACAATTTATTAATGACTTCCAACAATTTCCTGAAAATTAGCAGTTTGTTGGATTTTTGTCTCTTTGACTATTGCCACCTATCTCCAAGGTCTAGAATCCAATGAAAGAGATGGGATTCGACCTCCTAAGGATATTTTGATACTATTTTCTATTTAATGAAGAAGGGATCTCTTGGAGAAGGGTGGGATTCATGATCAAAGAGAGCTAGAGGAGCAATTGAGTTGCTCATTTATAAGTCTGAGGGCATGTGTTGTAGGCATTTCTGTCAGTAGAGATTCATGAAAGTTGTGATACCAGACTATTTTTCTCTTGTTTACATTCTTTCTTATCACCTTGCTTGAGTAATATTTACATATTTTGAAGATCAAAATCTTCCTTTGGTTAATGGATTCATGAGTTGCAAAGGATTTATGGTAATTTCTTGTTAATCATAGATTATTGTTCAAGCACTATTTAATCTATATTATAGAAAGGATATTTGTTATGTCGATATTATTCTCTTTGTTTACCTTCTATTCTTCTATCCATATTTTCATAAGCCTTTTGTTTGGCAGGCAGTTAGATTGCCTGTGATTTGCAAAATGTTATGACTCCATGCCCAATAGAATGTATTTGCAAGCAGTTTGATGCCCTCCATTTTACTCTTTTCTTACTGATACACCAAGTATTACTTGTTTTAATCATTTAAATCAAATGGGTACTGGGCTTATCCTATAACAGTCTAAGGGAAACTCTTAGTACTAACATTTTTGGCACCATTGTCGGGGACAAAAGTGAAGAAATCTTTCGTGGGAGAATGACAACGATCAAATCCATCTCTTGATGGTAGATACGAGCAGGACACGAGATTGACTGCAATATTCTAACTAGCAACTCCAGCTTCATTACAGATGCACTTACATGCGACTCCATTGGTTTGAAATGGACAAAATTATGGCTCAGAGGTATGCTTTCTGTGATTTCTCAAGTATAGTCGGTTTTCCAAATCTAGTGCCTAGTAGAGATGAATGGGAAGGTTGCATTCCCAAATTTAGAGGAGAAGATTGGGAAGTACCAACTGAGAACTTGCTATGTTTCCATGATTTTATTTATCATCTTCAGATCATGCATGAGGATGTTTAGATCAAGCTTTTTAGGTGCTCCTTGGAAGGAAAGGCTCGTGAGTGGTGTAGATGTCTTCTGGCTGCTAGCATTCAATGGTTGAAAGATTTTAATATTGCATTCAATCATTATTGCAAAGAAGGTTATGGTGATGATCTCCTATATGAAGGATGTTGTATGGAATTTAATAAGTTATATAGAATATCTGCCAATCAGAGTGTTTTCAATCAAGGAATTGTTGAAGAAATTATTCCTCAAGATTTTCAACATGTTTCCCATGATTTTCAAAATGATATGTTTTCTCAAGAAACTAAAGTTGAAGAAGACGAGCAGATCCATGACATGCTTCTTGTTGAAATTTTTCATTACTCTGAACAATGTGGGGAGGTACTTAATCTAGTAGAATCTCCATTTGAAAACACTAAAATGAGCCTCCAATATGCTTTAGTTTTGCAGATAATTAAGATTGGCAACAGTTATGAAGAAGAAAATATGCAGAGGCAATTCAATATTCAGTTGGGACTGGTAAAGAATTTTTTTATTGAAGTATTCTCTCATGTTTTTTATGATCCGATGGCAACATATATGGAGATTTTTGTTAACTCAAATTTTGTATCACTTTTTCACCATGGATATCAATTTCAACTATACTCTCAACCATATTTTATTTTATCATTGCCCATTTCAATTTTTCAAGACCAGACACAAGTCTCACATTCCGAACAATTATTTGACTGGTTATATTGGACATATCATATTACTTAATTAGGTAGCTGAGCTGGGTAGATTAATGTAGGTTGATGTACACAAATAATCTCACTCCATGGGCATGTGATTTTCAGTTTGAATTTGTCTACAATGTGAGCTAAGTTTGCAGCTTATGACAATGTTTTTATTTTTCAATAAGGGGCATATATGTTTTCAGGAATACAGTATGCAGAGATGGAATGGATAAGGCACTGAAATTCATGTTCTTGGTAGCTCACAGGGAGCATGCCATCCCCTATGGAGCCAGATGTTAGCACATAGAATTGTAGGGTTAAAGAATCATGACACATAAGATCTTATTGTTTTCAGATCTTGTATTTTAAACAAATTCTCAGGGATTATGTCATAAATTTTGTAACAACTTCCTCCAAGTGTGAAAATTGTGTTTAAGCCGGGCCCTGCAAACTGGCTGAAGGAGAGTGTTGTAGGTTGAATAGTTTGCAGACACGTGTGTTAAAATATCCAATTATCTGCATCAAGCTCAAGTCTACTGGATACTTCATAAGGGTTATCATGTTATTTGAAGGTTAAAAGGAGGTCCTTTTACTGATATATTTGTTGGTGTTGTGAATTATGTCGTGAACCCTCTGTTCTAGGACCGTTGAAAATTTCACCTTTTGCATCCTTTCAAATTCAGCCTTAAACGAGTGAATTATTTCCCCTATCTAATTTACAATGTGTGGTTGATCATTTTTTAAAGCAGGATTAAAGTTGAAAATGTTGTTAATGCTCTTAACCTATTTTTATGCATTTTACAACATTTTTTGGGTGATGGCTATGAGTTGTAAGCCATGATTATCGGTTGTGGTGCTTTCCTCTAAGTAATATATCAATATAATGAATTTTACAGCACTCTTGGGACACCTGATAGAGTTTTGAAATGATAAAACATTGGAAAGAGTGAAATGAGTTGCTACAAGAAATTTCCTAGCATCGACACTGTGAAATGGTATTTTTGACTGTTTTTAAGAAATTAACACACAACAAAGGACGTTTTTGCTCATAACTTTTGCTCAGAACATGATGTTGTTGACTTTCTAACAAAAAATCATCTTGACCTAGTTTGACATTTGAGAGAAACAATTAAAACACTAGTGCACTGCGAAATGTGTTGCAAACTCTTTGTTTTGCAAAGTTGATTGGATATTTGCCTTGTTGGGAGGTTGCCACCTATTAAGGAGGGTTCGAATGACTTCTCAGAGTTTAGTTAGATGATAAGGGACTCCTAAACCTAATTTTTAGCTACATTAAAGACCTCATGCAGTGAGTTGGAAACAATTTATTAATGACTTCCAACAATTTCCTGAAAATTTAGCAGTTTGTTGGATTTTTGTGTCTTTGACTGTTGCCACCTATCTCCAAGGCCTAGAATCCAATGAAAGAGATGGGATTATAACTCCTAAGGATATTTGGATAAAAAATTTTATTTAATGAGAGAGGGAGCTCTTGGAGAAGGGTGGGATTCATGATCTAAGAGAGGAGAGAGATAGAGGAGTAGTTGAGTTGCTCATTTGTAAGCCTGAGGGCATGTGTTGTAGGCATTTATGCCATTAGAGATTCATGAAAGATGTGATACCAGACTATTTTTCTCTTGTTTAAATTCTTTATTATCATCTTGCTTGAGTAATATTTACATATTTTGAAGATCAAAATATGCCTTTGGTTAATGGATTCATGAGTTGCAAAGGATTTGTGGTAATTGCTTGTTAATCATAGATTATTGTTCAAGCACTCTTTAATCTATATTACAGAAAGGATCTTTGTTATGTCGATATTATTCTCTTTGTTTACCTTCTATTCTTCTATCCATCTTTTCATAAGCCTTTTGTTTGGCAGGTAGTTAGATTGCCTGTGATCTGCAGAATGTTATGACTCCATGCCCAATAGAATGTATTTTCAAGTAGTCTGATGCCCTCCCTTTTACTCTTGTCTTTCTGATCCACCAAGTATTACTTATTTTAATCATTTAAATCAAATGGGTACTAGGATTATCCTCTAGCAGTATGAGGGTGACTCTCAATGCTAACACACTAAATATTTATTTTCCTACCAAATAAAAATCAAATGCAACTACATCCTTATCTTGATTCTCAATAGTAGTAACAAGCATATAGTAAAATAAAACACACACACACATATATTAATATTTGATAATGGTAAAACATAACCCAAGTTAAAACACCATCTCCTTTCAATTGTACTCTTATCTTGTTTGTAAGGAACTTAAAATATAATATGAAAGGGAAGGACATGATAACACAAGTTATTAATTGTATTTTGAGACATTGCTTTGCAAATAGTTTTGGCAAGTTCTTTTTTTTGCAGTTATGTTGGCGTATTCATGACCTTTTACAATGGTGAAATTTTCAAAGTCACATGATATTGAGATTGTGTATTATGGAAAGTGGTTTCATTCCCTTTCCTATGAGTAGATAACTAGTGTAACACACCCATGGTGGGGTGTTGAAATTTTGTTCTTCTTAATAAATCAAGACTTCCATTTGGAGTCTCTATCCCATTCTGCTCGTCTAGAGCTTTCCAACCACGATCTCCATGCTCAGAACCGAGCTCAGAGTTGGCATATATATCTCTCCCAATTTTCTTGGGTGTTCATTGGTCAAGGAAAAGGGGCTTCCATGTGGGTCCGACTCAATATGCTTCTCCCTGAGTTCTTTGATATCCATGAACTTCCAGCATTCTTAATTCTATGGCAGGAATCCATAAACTAACAAATCCAAAGACTGGACTTGGTCCTCGGCTAAATCATAGGTTAATAGAGAATTCAGCGTTCGGCCTTTGGATTTGAATTCCAGGCCTAGCCCCTTCCCTCCATCTACACTTGCATATCGTCACGGGCTATGACCAGATTCCAGGACAATATGCACCAAGTCAACCCCCGCACGAATCCTCTGGAGTGGAAAATCTACAAAGTTCACAATCCAATGTCGCGTGTCCTCAGAGAATTTGGAAGCCCTGATTCACTTCGGGGCTTCGGGCTCGAAAGTTCTTGAGTCTTCACACACACAAAATTCCATAGTGAAATCCTTCCAGAGTGTCATATCTTCTGACACACATCCTCCTCTATTCAACGGTCACGATGAACTTCAACTCTTTGGCCTTCAGGAGTTCTCGACCCTACACTCTTCAACTCTTCCAGAGTACTTATTCTCCAGAGTGTGGGAGCTGGTGACACCTGTCCTTACCAAAAGACGTCTTAGATTTAGTCCACTACTTTGGGCTTCTGGGATTTTTGAAGTACCAAAATTAATTTCCTCCAGAGTGGCTCTACTCTAGAGTTAACAATCTACTGCCATGTGCCTCCCTGTGCCAACGAATAGGACCTACTTCAACACTTCGACACTTTGGGTCCCTTCACCAACCACATTGGCTAAGTGGGCACGTACCAGGGGCTGACACGTAGATGGGTCAAGGGTGACACATGCCCTCACCTGGGATGACACGTGGCATGTGTCTCGTCAATATTAATCCACGTCACCATGAATGGTATCACTGTGCCTCGTCGCTTCGGTCCAATCGTCTTTCAACATCCCTTAGATCTCACAGTCAAGATACCACCACTAGTAATTTGTTCATAGATCAACGGTTCACCATGATTGCAGAACACCAATGTGCTCGCTCTTTATCAGAGAGTTCAATCTCTGCAATCTGAAAATTGCTCTCCCGACTTTGTTTAATCATGGTCGTTGATCCTCCACCCCAATGAGATCAACATCGTTGGTTGATTATGGGCCTTGAACTAGCATGTCCGTTAATTTCTCCTTCTCACTCCATAATGATTCCCAACCATCGATCTAATCGAACGACTGGTGTTTGATCTGTTAACTCCAGTGGATCTTTAGGTCGATCTAATGACTGAGATCAATTTTCCTCCCAATGAGCGACTCAAATTCATCTCTTCTGTCAGGTTCTTGATTCATCTATGACTCTTGTTACTTCGGGAGTTCGGGTAATTTTGACTATCGAGAAGTTTGACATCCTCGGGATTCAAACTCCCAAATCTCTGAAACCATCAAGAGAAAGATCCTTTCGGGCTTCGCTCAGGGTTCCTAGGCCTAGGTCACATTGACCTTTTAATGAATATCGGGCTATGAGATCTACTCCTATCCGAGTTTTGGTTAAGGTCGTGGGCACGATTTTAAGGTCTCTCAGGCTACTGGTTTTAAGGAAATGTCTTCCTATCTCGCAAAACTTTAAGTTCTGAAACAGGGAGGGGTAAACCTGTGGGATCACCGAGACGATAGCAATGCCAAGAGGCTTGTTCCAACTCCAGATCTGTGAGGTATCTCCCTCGTAAAACACCTTCGAGGGTTAAACTGGAGCATACGGGAAAATAATAAGCATAAGTTCTCAAGGAAGCCAACGTATACACATAACTTAACCATTTCAATACAGAAAACATTTATAGATATGTAAATACATGCATGCAACCATTAATTCCCAATTCAATGCATAGAGTATGAAAACACTTATCAAAACCAGATAATGTGAAGCGACTGCTGGAAGGGGTGCACGTTTCCACCCAACCATAGGCTCAATCACTCCTAATGGATTTACCACTAGCCACCCTGAGCTAGACCACGATGCTTTGCGATTGAATCTCTTCTTCCGGCACCATAATAGATAGGGACGAAGGTTACTCCCCTTCTCCTGCATGACCTTGGAAATGGTTTACATGATACCAAGAAAGGAGGACTGGCCTCGTTTATCAGATTGTATCATAACCTTCTCAACCATTTCTTGCAACCAGAACGCTTATCTCCTCATTCTTCCTTGAACTCGAGAGATTAGCTTTTCATCTCTGCACTCTTCGCCCCAGTATTTTCTACCCACCACACCTTCCTCCCTTTCTTGTCTCAACAAGGTTGTGTGTGGCTCGAATTCCCAGTCCGTGGTCATGTTTGGAAGCCTTACATATGGGTTATCTTCCCCATCCCCTCATTAACTCTTGAGGAGGTCTTCCCACCTACCAACCTGAATGTAATTCATTTATGGGTCAGAGGACTGCTCTAGCCATGAAAAAATTAAATCCAGTAAGGTATTGGTTTGGTGAAGGTTAACACAACCATTCTTGGTCCCCTTCACCATCTATTTTCATAACATTCGTGGTCTTTCTTAGTACACCCCCCATTCCAGCAGTTATGAAACACTTATCCATTTTCTATTAAATAACATAATTTACATTCATTGACCTTTTATACAAATTTCCATCAAATCAAACATTCACACATATTGAGTTTTCCATAGTCTCTTGGCCAATATAATTATATTTACAAACTAGGGGAAACAGGGTGTTACAATTCCCTCCCCCTTAAAGGAGCATTTTCCTTGATGTTCTATCTGTCAACAGGTATATCCTGTTGTTATGTGTGATTGATGTTGTGTTCTTAGGATATATGATATAATTTTAATGCACTATAGTGTTAGATATGAGATATACTGTGCGAAGTAGGCTTAAGAAAGATAAAGAGTAGCTAGATCTGTGTGAGAGTGTTGCCTTGGATCCACTTTGCATTTCCTTTGGTTGTAGACACCTGTGTCTTGTAACCCCCTATTTCTACTTCGGGTGAGATTGCATCTACTTCACAGGTGTTTCCGAAAGGGCCAGTAGCTAGGCTTGTTGGTGCATTGTTAGAGCTGAACCCTGGGTCTGCCCCTGTGCCAATAAATGGTTTTGTTGTCAGGACCGAGATCTTCTTAAGGGAATGTCAAGGTGGTTTCCATCGAGGATAGTGATTCAGAAGTGGATAGAAGAACAAGAGAAGGAATTTGCTAAGCTCAGAATAAGAACCCTAATATTAGTACAAAGGATTGGTTGGGAAGGTATATATTTATTGATATACATGAGATTTTCTTTGGAGGAATTCATAAGGAGCTATATGAGTGAATAACCAGATTAGAAGATGCCCAGTTTGAGATCAGACTCAGACTGCCTGTGGTTTGGACATCGACGCTAATCAAGAAGGTCAAGAGAGTTGATAATGTCATGTCAAGAGCAGTAGATCACTGGTTTGATAGTACCATTGGAGGGTATATCACTGAGTTTGCTATTGACATAGTAGAATCATATAGCCAAGTAGAGAGATATTTCTTTAAGGGACCGAGAAGAATTTTTTTATACTTCTTGAAGTTGAAGATCAAGATGCTATTGCATGAGAAGAACATCTTGAAGATACAGTAGTGGGTCGAATTAAAAAATCTAATGTTCAAGAATTCAGACAGCGACAACAACATAGAGGTCGAACACATGCGTAGTGGGAGAACTTTCAGAGAAGTTCCTTTGGTGAATTTTTTTGAACAGAATCATGAACCACCAGCACAGGAGGAAGGGTTCTATAGTGGAGAAGAAGAAGAGTTACTGAATGAGGAACATTCAGAGTCTGATGGGGGCAGAAGAAGGGAAGATTGAAGAACCTCTCCGACAAGAGGCAGAAACTTCAGGGAATACGCATAATGTTGAAGTAAGTACTATTACGCCTCATGTTATTTTAAAAACATTAAGTAACCAAAGTAACCTAAGTTATCAAAACACTCAAAGCATTGGTACAAGTGGTTCAGTGCATACTCAGTCAGGAAACCTAGGAATATCTATGGCAGATGAGATGAGGTTACCCACCTTTAGGGGAGATGGATCTGAAGATCTTGATCAACATTGGTTCTTATGCAAAGATGTATGGATTATTAAGAATGTCATCGATGAAGTTGTTAAGAGAGCTCATTTCAGTACTACCTTAAGAGATCGTGCATTGAGATGGTACATGAAGTTCATCCAAGGAGTTTTCCAGCTGAAACCACTAAACAACAACAAGACTGCGTTGATTGCATAATTCAAGAAACCCAAGTTGGAGTCACATTTCATCACAGAGTTGAAATCAATCAAGCAGAAAGTAGTTGAACCTGTGTAGGAGTTTGAAAAGAGGTTTAAGACCCTGACAGGTCATTTGAGTTTTCATATTCTAGACGAAAAAAATAAAGAATGGTTCATTGTTGCCCTCTTACCACACATCAAAGTCCCTCTGATGCAACAAAAGATTACTTCACAAGCTGAGACACTGGAGATTTCCATGAAACTAGAATCAACCCCTATGGGAGAGTCTAGTTTAGGTATGAGTCAAATTTTGATTCAACTAACTAGCTTATCACTACAGGTCAAAGATATGAAAAAAGATAAAGGAAAAGATAAAAGAGAAGATATTTGGTGTATCAGATGCAAATCAGAAGGTCATGATAAGGAGAATTGTCCTCTATTCCATGAGTACTTGGCTTCAGGAGCCAATATCCCTTTGAAGTAGGTTACTCTATCTTGGTGTGAGGTATGTAGAAATAAACATCGCCCTACATAATGCTATTACATGAAAAAATATGTCCAGACACCTACCAACCTTTACTGCACATTATGTAAATATGTGGCGCATGATGAAAAATATTGTAGGGCTTATGACATCTTACATGAAATATCAAGAGACACGTATAGAATTCAAGGAAAAGTACAACAAGAAGGAAATACTACGCGGTTTAACTCTCCAAGAAGAGGGAACTTCAACCCTCATGGCAGATTCAGAGGAAGAGGATGAGGAGGAGGCATGGGCCGAGGTCGAGGACAAATCAATTGTTATAACCTCACACAGCCAGGTCACTTGGCAAGGGACTTTCAGAACCCTTGTACCACTTGCAGTTACTGCAACTCATTTGAACATGTCATAGAATATTGTCCTGCATTGTTAGCCAAACTTTAGGAAAGACGAGGAGGGAACCAAAAAGTATAACTAATATCAGCAGAACCTCACGGAGTGGATCCTAGAGTCGTCGTTATCACTAGAGGAGGTGTTGCTACATGAGAAGAGAGGGTGACTCCAGGGAAGATTACAGAAGAATCAGGAGTTAGAAGAGTTGCGGAGAAGACATAGGAGTTTGATCCAAAGAAAGAGAAGAAAACATTTGGAGAGGCAAGAAAATATTTTGGAAGAGATCATGCTTCTTCATCAAAGGCACAACCAAAAGTGAGAGAATGTGGAATTCCCTTGGCCTTTGATCTGTCTTCTTCGCCCGGAGAAGGAAAAGAGGTAATCAGACTTATGAAATTCTAATGTACTTGCATTAATTTGACTCAGGATGAAAAAGACGTACAATAATTACAAAATTTGATCAAACAGTATGAGATAGGAAGGGTAGATACTCTACTGAATAAAGTAGTACATCAACTATCCAAAAAGAGAAAGAAAAATAAGGAACTACACCTTAATTCCAAAATTAGAGATTATGATATAGATTATGTGGTCCTCAACTTAGGGTTGGAGGTCAATGTTATGACAAAGAAGACCTGGGCATTGATGGGAAAACCTAAGTTGATCGATTCCCCTATCAGGCTTAGGATAGATAATCAGCTTGAAACAAGCCCCTTTGGCAGGCTGGAGCATGTCCCTGTGGACATCGACATGGTAAGAACATTTGTGGACTTTGAGGTGATTGAGATAGTTGATGATAATTGTCCTTATCTTGCGTTGTTAGGAATTGATTGGGATTTCAAAAATTCCATTGTTGCCGACATAAAGAAAATAAGAATGACATTTGAAGGTGATGGCCTTAGGGTCATTGTGCCTTTGGACCCTGATGAAGGTCGAAGATACACAGAACCCATCAGAGAAGAAGACCACACATATGAGCTAGAGAATATATATAAATTGACAACAAGACAACAAGATTACATTAACCCTACATCAGATGGGAATTTGAGTTGGCGAAGTGACAACACATGCTCATCAGACTCAGAAGAAGCACTAGAGAACTGGAAAAACAAAATGTATGAAGTTTCTGCGTGGAGATGTGCCAGATTGACCAAGGAAGTTCGTTGGATTGGCATAGAAGTAAGTAAATTTCCCACCTTTGATGGTTTGAATCAATTAGAAACATTCTTACTGTAATTTGAAGAAGTTGTACCAGTACAACAGAGATTGTTGGCACTAGATGAGGCTTTGAAAGCTACTCCAACAAGATGGTGGGGAACACATAAAAAGAACATCATGGACTAGATACGATGTTTCACTTTTATGACAACGTGATTTTCAGACAACATTAAAGGATGTGAAGTTAGATACACAGGTCAAAGTTGTCTGAAGGACCATGTGCAAGGTTGTGAGGAGGCCTGGAGAAACATTCCTCAAGAATAGTGGCTGCATAATTTCTTCAATACTCTAGACACAACGCCTATCAATTGGTATCTTCAAGCAGAACTCCGCCTCACCATTTCAGATTGGTACGGTATGACTCAGAACTTTGTAGCTACATTTTTATTTGAAAGTTAGTATCCCACGGTGGATCAAGATTTACAAGTTGTCAAACAAAAAGTCTTTGAGGAGGCACCTAGCCTCCCTATGGAGCAAGAAGAGGATGAATGGACTGCACCTCTTAAAAAACTGCAAGGATGTTACAATATCAATGTCGATGAAGACAATGATCATAGGAATGTGAACATCATAGAAATGGAAGACGTAGAAGGACTAGGAGTCGAACTAACTTTCATTGGACAACCGATCAAAATCAAGAAAGTTAATATTGGAATAGAGAAAGCACCTAAGCTTGCTAATGTTGGGGATTACTGGGATGATGCCACCATTGATAAGATCACAAAATTACTGCATGAATATCAGGACTTGTTCCCAACCAAGTTCACTGATATGAAGGGAATAAAAGAGCCCATGGGAGAGATGAAGATCCCCTTGAAACCATATGCAAGGCCAGTCAAGTAGAAACCCTACAGATTAAATCCCAAATATAAGGAGAAAGTGAAGATTGAATTAGACAGAATGTTGGAAGCAGGAATCATAGAACCTGTTGAAGAGTCAGAGTGGATTAGTCCTATGGTGGTACAAGATAAGAAGACAAGAGAGATCAGGATTTTTGTAGACCTTAGGAAGCTAAATGATGCTTGTTTGCATGACCCATTCCCTATATTGTTTACAGACGAAGTGTTAGATAATGTAGGAGGACATGAGGTATATTCCTTCACAGATGGATTTTCAGGTTATCACCAGATCAGGATTGCCAAGGAAGACCACCATAAGACCACATTTGCAATAGAATGGGGTTCCTACCAGTATACAGTGATGCCTTTCGAATTGAAGTGTTGGACATACCTACCACACTTATTGGGGGGGTGAATGAGTGTGGGGATATTTTTCCCAAAACTTCCTTCTTACACCAAAACTCATTAGTTATCATTCAACATTTATTCATTACTCATTACTGTCATTTATAATCAGTTAGATGTGAACACATATCAAAATTATATCATCAACAAGTCATCACCACAAGTCATCACCACAAGGAAATCAAAGAAGACAAGATGTATGTACAATTTTTCTTTTTAGTATGGACTACAATCCTTGGGGTTTATCAACAACAACTGAATAGAGTACAACTCTACAAGAG
>CBVK0100094252.1:0-18232 GCA_900067695.1 Picea abies | reverse complement strand
CCTGACAAGATCAGGTCTATCATGGAATGGCCTACCCCAAAGGATGTTTCATTATCAGATCCTTTATGGGATTGGAGGGATACTATAGGAGATTTATAAAAGATTTCTCCAAGATTGGTTTCCCAATCACTGCCCTCCAGAAGAAGGGGATAGAATTCCTGTGGACACAACAATGTGAAGAAAGATTTCAAACCTTGAAACATCTACTAACCCATACACCCGGGTTGAAAATCGCTGACCCAGAAGATGACTTCCTTGTGTGCACATATGCCTATAAGGAAGGGCTCGAAGGAGTCCTTATGCAGGAAGGAAAGGTGATCTGCTATGAATCCCGAAAATTGAATGAGCATGAAGTAAACTATGTGACTCATGATCTAGAACTGGCTTCCATAGTGCATGCCTTGAAAATGTGGAGGCATTACCTCCTGGGAAGGAAATTTGTACTTATGATAGATCACTATGGATTGCGGTATTTGTTCGACCAACCAAAGCTCAATGCTACACAAGCTAGATGGATGGCCCTCCTTAGCGAATTTGATTTTGAAATAAAACACATCAAAGGGAAGGAAAATAGGGTGGTCGATGCCCTTAGCAGGAGCATGAGAACAACTCACCTAGCAGCAGTGAGTACCTGCGAGACAGATGTCAAGGAAAGAGTCAGAAATGCACAAGAAACATATCCCTTCGTTCAAACTGTGACCCTGTACCTACAACAAGAACCCACTGGAGTAAAATATTAAGGCTACCAGATGGCCAAAGGAGGTTTTCTCATCTGCAGAGATTGAATGTACATTCCAAATCGTGACGACTTGAAGAGGTTCATCATGGATGAACTACATAAAAGACCCTACACTGGTCACCCAGGATACCAAAAAATGGTCACTGCCACTCGAATTTTTTTTTATTGGCCTGGACTGAAGAAGGAAATAGCCAAATATTTGGCCCAATGCATAGAGTGCCAACAGGTTAAAGCAGAACATCGACACCCAGCAGGAATATTACAACCTTTACCCATCCCAGAATGGAAATGAGAAACCATCTGCATGGATTTTATCACTGGATTACCAACTTCAACCAAACAAAATGATACCATTATGGTGGTGGTGGATAAATTGAGCAAGTCTTCTCATTTCATCCCCGTCAAATCAACCTGAAAGGCAATAGATATTGCCCAGATATTCATGAAAGAGATGTTCAGACTGCACGGTATGTCGAAAGAGATAGTATCTGACAGAGACACAAAATTTACTTCAAATTTTTGGAAATCACTGATGGCTGGATTGGAAACCAAATTGTTGTTCAACACCACCTATCACCCGCAAACCGACAAACAGACAGAAAGGGTGAATCAAATATTAGAGGATATGTTAAGGATGCATGTAATGCATCAACCAAGGAAATGGGAAGACTACCTACCATTGGTAAAATTCGCCTACAACAACGGTTGTCAAGCATCTTTAAAGAGGAGTCCCTTCAAGGTCCTCTATGGTAGGCCGTGTAATACTCCAATAAGCTATAGTAATCCTATAAATAGGATTTCTTTTGGACCCGACATGCTGAAAGAAATGGAACAACAAGTAGCTCAGATAAAAAAAAATCTGAAGATTGCCCAGAACCGACAGAAAAGTTATGCTGACCAAAAGAGAAATCCAAGAGAGTTCAGAATGGGAGACCGTGTATATCTCAGAATTAAGCCCAAAAGGACTTCCCTTAAAATGGAAGCTTGTGCCAAGTTGGCACCCCGGTATTGTGGACCCTTTGAGGTTCTAGATAGAGTGGGACCTGTAGCCTATTGGCTAGCACTTCCTCCCACAGTAAAAGCACATAATGTTTTCCATGTTTCATTATTGAAGAAATATGTACATGATGCTAATCATATAATTGATTGGTCTGTGATCCAGGTGGAACCGAAGGGAGAATTTCTACAAGAACCCCAATGCATACTAGACAGAAAGGAAACCCCGCTCCGGAACAAAACCATTGCACAGGTCAAGGTGCAGTGGAAACATTTTGGCCCAGATTAGGCTACATGGGAAATGGAGGATGCCATGAGACAGGCATATCCGATTTTGTTTACTACTGTACATGCAATTCATGTTAGGAGATAAGAACATCGAGGACGATGTTCCTTTTTAAGGGGGAGGGAATTGTAACACCCTGTTTCCCCCAGTTTGTAAAAATAACTGGACTGGCCAAGAACTATGGAAAACTCATAAATGTGAATATGTGATGTAAATGGACCTTGAGTAAAAGGTCAATAAATGTGAATAACATTATGAATTTTATTGCAGACCTGCTGAGAAGGGATATGGAGAAAAAGAGACCATGATGGTGGTGGAAGGCACCTAGAAAGGTGGCGTTAACTTCCACCAAGAATTAATAACCTATTTGGACTCCACTGGCCCAAAGAACCAAAAGCGACTCGCTGGCCCCAAATTAAATGTCTCGTAGTCTGGTAGGTAGATGGTTAAATTCGGGATGGGATGTGAACCTCCCATCCGAAGAGCCATCAGGTCTAATCAACACGAGGGTAATCCTGCCACACACAACCTCGCAAGAGGATAAAGCGTGGGGTAGAAGCGACTGTGGGCGTAGAAGCGAGGGGAGAACTTTAGCAACCTTCACTCGTGGTCACTGTCAAATAGAGACGTGGTCTCACAACATCACAGTCTCAGCTCGGGGGTGGCTAGTGGTAAATCCATTAGGAGTCGCTAAGCCTACAGTTGGGTGGAAACTAGCACACTTCTCAGTAGGTTCTTAACCCTGGTGTTATTTTTGATAAGTGTTTTGCCTCTGGCACCTTGAAATATATGTATTTTGATAATTATGCTCATAAGCTGTGGAACTGTGAATGTTTTCATTTTAAGAATGTTTGAGTATTATTTTGATCAGTACTAGTAGATGTATATGCTTATAACAGAAAAACCATGCATGGCTTATGTTGATAAATGAATTTAATTATGCATATGTTGAACCAAGTAAGGCTTCCAGCCCATTCTCGGGAAGTTGTTTACCCTTATCTATCTCTAGGGATGCCCCGGAATAGATCTCTTCATAGAGATTCCCTCCTTGGAAAGGTTTACAAAGAACCTGGAAAAAGGACTTGGTTTTGCAAGTCTTAACAACCCTGTATGAGGAGGAATGACCCTCTTAAAATCCTGAAGTAGCAGCGTAGGGATAAGTATCGAATGACGGATGAGATTCCATTGAAAGACCCATGGTCATTCACAACTGTTAGATTGACGAAAGAAACAAGGGTGTTACATACCTTGCCCCTTTTCCTCTATCTTTGTGAATAGAGAGGAAATCAGGATCGTAGACCCCCACGGTCCATGAGAACATCTGGACCGTTTATTTTTCCATATCCATGAAGTAGTGGAAGAGTGCATAAGGTGGGATAGATCTGAGCCATTAGATCTTAGCTAGAGAGGCATGAGGGTTAAGCCCTTGTGAACGGGAGGTTGAAAGTCCCGACGAGAGGCGTGGCCATTGAGATATCGACATTCGTGAAGTTGGGAGTCATGATGACATGAGGTCAGGAATTTTCATAGTGAAAATCTCGGAATCAATATGAGCCGTCCATCATAGGAGGACACGTGGACAATATCAGGAGCCTGTCGGCATTTCGAAGATCGAAAGGACAATATGTCAAAATATCTCGGTAGAGGAAACTCTGAAATCACGAGAAGCGATCAGGACTATCCATCATAGGAGGACGCGTGGTGGAAATCAAAGCATTCGGGAAAAGTCTCGAAAGGAAAGTCATCCATCAGGAAAACGAGAATCCCGTGGACAAGAAGTCCATCCACTTTGGAATTGTGAAGTCTGGAATCCCGATGAAGTGAAAAGCATCCATTGTAGGACCAACTGTCATTTTATCGGCATATCAGGATTCGACGGATCACAAATCCTGAGCACGAGTATATTTAGGCATTGGAAATTCCGCAAACCCAACAAGAGATAAGGCTGCGGTCTTATGAGATAGCGGTCACATGGGCGAGGAGTTTAGCCAGGATAGCTAACACATAAGGGACCATATCGGAGAATTGGCTCATGATAGATTGGGGATTCGGGAGTTCCGTTGACAAGAACTCGAGCCTTCACTTTGATAAATCCTGATCTAGAACGTCGAGACAATAGCATGTGGCTATGTCCCGATGGACCGATGAGATTCCTTCGGGAAATCTCAGGGTCTGTAACGACCGTCCGATGAGAGGAAGAGATGCCAGTTTTATGCTGGGGTGCGAGCCCGCATTAGGGTAAGTAGTGAACAGATCTAGATGGCCAGAGTCCACCCGCCCAGATCTATGGCTAAGGATGCATTCTAGAACCCCCTTGCCATTCTTCTTTTAATGGGGGGGCAGTCCGGAATTGGACGCACAACTCTTGAATGGTCGAGATTAACTCATCATGATCAATGGTGCTTAGGTGGATTCCAAACTCCCCTTTCCATTCTTCCTTTAATGGGGTGGGGGGGGGTCCGGAATAGTGTGGTGTGTGAAGTGGGTCCCTCTCCTGTCCTGTCGACTCTCATGTCGCACTTCCCCCTCTGCCACCTATATTCCACTTAACCGCGTGATGGGGCCTATTCTCTCTAGTAGTTCCCTACCCCTGTTGAGATTTGTTCCTATTGGCCATTTGCTGACCCTGTAGGGATTCACCCCCATTGGTCGGTCGCTAGCCCTATCGGGGTTCGGCGGTTGCAGAGTCGAACATTTAGACATTACTGTAGCGTCGAGGCGCGAAATACAAATAGGCATTGTGTTCAAATTGAACCATGAACATGACCCGCGATCACAAGGGAACTGAGAATGAGAGAGAAAGAGCTAGCTTACGCTGGGCCTCCTTGGATAATTAGGGGTTCTGGTCCAAGAGAAGACCAGAAAAATCCGATTTAGGTAGTGGGTATGTGACAGAAACTATGAGGACCAATACATGAGATGGACCACACTGCAGCAAGAGAGGGGCCAAGTAGTTCTGGAGTTCACCAATACCTTCCATACCTTGTGCACCAAGCTAGGTATCAAAGACTCCAAACGACATTTGGTTCGGAAATACCGTGGGGCTCTACATAGATACATCCAAACCAAAATGGATTTTGTGGACATCTCATCACTCGGTGCTACCTATCGATATGCTATTAAAATCGAGTAGAAATTTAAGCACTAGAACAGATGGGATTTTGGTTTTGCAAATCTACAACAACCAAATTATGACAAAAACATCCCTAACAAACAGTCTCCTGAAAACCAGTTCAAGACACATGAAAAGAAGGGTCACGGGAAGACAAATAAGGACACCGAAAAATAGTGAAATTTCCACAAAATCCCCTGGCACAACACCAATGAATGTCGCTCAAAACAGTCATTGGTGTCTGAGATCAAATACAAGGAGCCAAACCTTGATTCAGAATCTGATTCTGAAAATAATGGAAAAAGAAAGATCATTGAAATAGACCCCACTACTATTGTCGCGACTACAACAATTCAACCAGAAGAACCAATAGATCATGAAAAGGGGGAGCGCCTTTTTCATTCATAGATGTCCGTAAAGGGGACCCAGCTGCATTTTATTATTGATAGTGAAAGCCAAAAAAACCTCATCTCAGCAGAGGTCATCAAACAGTTGGGATTGTCGACAACATCACACCCGCAACCATACAACATTGGGTGGCTTCGCTAAGGATGAGATCTTCGTGTCATCCAACATTGTTGATTGTCATATGGCATCCAACCCTTCAAGGATGAGGTATTATGTGATTTTTCCCCACTAGATGTTCGTGATGTTCTCTTGGGCCAACCATATATGTGGAAGTGACACATTGTTTATGAGTCTCCACCCCGCAGTGTCATTGTTTCTCTAGGGGGTCATCTCTACAGAATACCAGAGGTAAGTAAGACTACTATTCCACCAAAAAAATTCCACAAGGTAGTAACTCATACTAAAAAATTTAGCTTCTTCACAATCTATTCAAAATGGGAACAAAAGGACAGTGGAACCACTACAGCTTCACTCCAAGCACCTTCTATCCAACAAAAGTAGGTCGACAAGGTTGCAGCAAAGAGAAAACATTCATTCTACACACCGTCCTCTCATGTAGCCCGACTTGTTGAACAACCTCAGCTTCAACAGGTTCGTGACAGACTTTCACATACTGAGCATCATGACGTCACCAGAAAGGCAAGTAGCTCACCAAGATGCAGATTCAACAAATGCTTTCCCCTCTTCCTTGGGAACACAATGCAATGGAGACCATTGCTTCCTAAGGAGGGAGGATTGATCTAGGTGGATATCGGTATCCACCCACCTTTTTCGACTGGCTCAAAATAGTTTTCTGGCAAATTTGGCAATTTACTATTTTTAGCAGTTTTTAACTTGTGGGGCCATGCTAATTCGAGATCGAGGTTCTCAATAATATCCCAAGGCATGATTGAGCCCCCAAAATGAATCTCTTCGATGATACATTTCCAATGATCTATCATACACCTAAAACGAAGATCGCATGAAAAAGTTACGACCCTCGGAAGTTGATGTGATAACTTACCCAAACGGGGCCCACATGACTTCTGGCGCTTCATCTCCTAGGGTTATGTTTTTGGATGTCTATGACTTTTTGCATTCTTGTTTTTTGTAAAAAGTCTTTTAGAGCCTCATTGCGATCATCTTCTTGCGAATGTGAGTAGCCATCACATCTCTTCTCAAAGATAAGATGTCACCATTCTATCGAGTCTTTCACTCTATATTTTGCAGTCTTTGTACATTTATTTCACTAATAGAAATCGTGTATTACTGTATATTTGTGTTTATGGTTTCATTTTTGATATATTTTTGTTATAATATTGAATATCTACGATATCTCTATGTATTTCTTTATTATATCTCTGATCTCATTTCGTGCTGAAAATAATCCGGCTCAAAGAGACGTAAAACTCCAAATAGAGCTAGAGGCAATGATTGATAAAAAAATTAAAGATACCATTCAAACTCAAATAGAGGATAGATTCTTAGGGTTAAAGAGTGAATTGCAGACAATGAATGACATAATTCAAGAGATGGAAAAATATAAACAATCAACCCAAGAAGGAGGGGTTGAAGAAAATCACAACTTGAGAGATAAGATTGAAGAGCTAGAAGAAAAACTAACCAACAATTTGACCCTCAGTAATATGGAAAACAAATTGGATATCAAACCCATCAAAGAGGAAATGAATAAGCTAGTCGAATTGGACCATGAGCATAACAAAAGACCCTTCAACCTCATAACTTTTGATATAAAAGAACAATAAGAGGATACGCTAGCAATAGTAAAAGAAGAATTAAAAAATAAATCACAAATTGATACAACTTACCTCATAGAAGCAAAGAGGCCACGAAAAATAATTGATCACAAAGATAGGTTGATCCGTGTCAAAGTAAGTTGTAATGACCATAAATATAGCATACCTAGTAAATCTCCGAGCTTAAAACGGTCAGGAATATTTATAAATGAAGACCTCATTACCGAAGACCAAGCTGGATTAAGGAAGGAAGTTCAAAAGGTAAAAGAAGCCAGGAAAGAAGGAGAATGGGCAATAATTAGAAATCGAAAAGTTATTTTTAGGGATAGAGACTAGAAGGATAATAATAAATAGGAATTTGGGACACTTGGGATCCTTTTTTGGAATTGTCATGGATTTCCATGGCACAAAAGTCCAATGATAAGTTGGATCCTGAGTGATATTGATATTATCTGTCTAGTTGAAACTTGGGAGCATGAGGAGTCTAAGGTCCCTAACATGGAAGGATTTGTCTTTTGGTTGGCATGGAACAAAAAATACCACCGTAGAGGGATAGGAGGCATAGCTTGTTATAATAGAAAAACAATTTCTCCTCACATTCAACTTGATAAGATTGACCCTCTTAATCAATACATTTGGATAGAAATTTCAGACACCAATGCTAAGAAGATATATATAACAATTTATTATTTTGCACCTCTTAATTCTACTTTTTATAAGAAAAATAATCTAGATAAAAATTGTCCCTATAATAATTTAGAACAAGATATTTATAATTTATAAAATGAAGGTAATATCCTCCTGCTAGGAGACTTTAATGCTAGGACTATAACTAAACAAGATACTCTCTTAAGAAATGACTCCAACCATAATCCTTTATGGCTAGATGAGGACCTTGTTTTATGTAATAGATACAAAAGATGCTCTGAAGACCTAATTGAGAATCTTTTTGGTACTGAGTAAAAGATGCTCTGAAGACCTAAGTTCTCAAGACCTAATAATTTGCAATGGAGTAATGAAGTGGCCAAACTCCAACCAAATGACCTATATTCATGGGCTAGGTAATAGTGTTGTAGATTATGTCATATCCAATATCCCCGTTTCCAACGAAATAACTTTTGGCCTTTTAAATGACAATGAGCCTCACTCTCATCATAAACCTTTAACACTAACTCTAAATTTTTCCATGCATAGGAGCACCATTGAAGAGAATTCTGATAATCAAAGGAATTTGCGTTTTGACAAAAGTAAAGTTGACATTTTATCAAAGGATTTAAATAGTAAATTAAACCTCCTAACTTATAAGGACAACATTGAAGAACTCTATCATAATTTTACAACTACCCTTTCCACTTCTATTAACAAGTTGTCTTTCGAGGTGTCCCATAAAAAGAATAATAGAACAACCAACCCTTGGTATGATAAAGAATGTAAAATTGCTAGGAAAGTTATTAGGGATGCTTTTAATGAGCCCTTAGAACTCGATAAGATCAATACATAAAAATCCCTAATTAAAAGGAAAAAAAGATACTATATCAATAAAAGGCAAGAGCAACTTTCACAACTATACAAGTTGGATCCTAAGAAGTTCTCGAGCCAAATTCTAAAGCACAATACTAAATAAAATAATAGGATTCCCTTAACGGACTGAAATTCCTACCTTAAAAGTCTTTGCGAGTTCCTTAATGCCATGGACACCATTCCTATTGTCCCTACAAAGGAAGAAGTTTTTTCTTTAGATCACATAGAGTTCAAGGTTAAGCAAATCGCAAATGGGAACGCTAAGGACATTCAAGGCTACCAATCTGAAATTTTTAAAATCGGAGGGCCAATCCTTATCCCTCACATACACAAGCTCTTTAATTTAGCAGTCAAGAAGGGCTTCCCTAAACCATGGATGCAAAGCTTCATTGTTCCTATTTTTAAAAATGGGGATAAAAACATCCCCTCTAATTATAGGACCATTATGATTAGCCCGATTTTAGCCAAGCTTTATGGAATTATTTTGGAAAAGAAGATTAGCATTTTGCTAGAAAGTCACGGTAAAAGAGCTAAAGGCCAGGCTAGGTTTAGGAGATATCATTCAATTGTGGGAAATCTTGTAACCTTTAGGATCATTGCAGAGGAGTTATGCAATACTAAAGCCAATATTCTTTGTTGTTTTGTTGACTTTAGAAAAACTTTTGACATGGTTCCTAGGAAAAACCTTTGGAATAGGTTGGAAGAGATAAAAGTGCCTCTCGAGTTGAGGGTTGCTTCAATAAGGATGATTGAGAACGTTATTTATAAGTTTAAAAACACTAAGGGTTGTTCAAAAGATATTAACTCCAATACTGGAGTCAAACAAGGTTGTCCCTTGTCCCCTACCCTTTTTTGCATATACATTGATAAGTTAGAAGAATGCTTGGAAAAAGCAGGTTGTGTCGACCATACTCTCACTGGTATAGTCATCAATCTTCTTCTTTATGCCAATGATATAGTTCTTATGGCAAGGAGTCCCCATGATCTTGAAAACCAACTAAGAATCCTCAAGGCTTTTTGCTCCAATATGGGTATGACTGTTAATACTGATAAGACTAAGGTCATGATTATTAAATCCAATAATATCCCTTATGATACCTTTGTATATCACAACAGCAACTTGGAGGAAGTGACTTCATACAAATATCTTGGAATTGATATTCACCACAAGCTCAATTGGAATTATAAAATTGAGAAATGGATTATTGGGGGATGGAAAGTTTATTCTAGGCTTGAAAACAATTGTAAATGAGATGATCTTTGGAGTTCGGAGAAGAAGAAACTCCTCTTTGAAACTCTTGTTACACCTATTATTCTCTATGGATGTGACGTCTGGGGCTGTAGTATCTCTTGTAGTATCTCTCATGAATCCTGGATAAAGATAGAGAAAATACAAAAGAATTTTATAACCTTTAATCTCAAAATTAAAGGAAATACACCCTATCCCATCCTCCTCATAGAAACAAGCCTCTCACCCCTTGAGAGCATGGCTATGAGCAGATACCTAATGTATAAGAACAAGTTAAACAATATGGAAGACAAGAGGCTACCTAAAATTGCTTCAAAATAAAGTCATAACCACCATCAACTCAAGGGAGGATGACATAAAGACACATGGTCTTGGCTAAACTATTGGGGAATCATGGAAGAAACCATTTTGCAGAATAAATATACTATTAAAAAAAACGTCAAATCAAAATTTAAGGAAAAAATGTGGTGTGATAAAGAGTTAGTGGAAAAAATAAAATTAAGGTATTATAAAGATGTAATCAACCTTAATCTAGAATATCAAAATTATCTATTTGTTTTGCCAAGTGTAAAGAAAAAAATAAGCATTGCTAAGATAAGAATAAATACTCATGAGCTCCATAGTGAAATTGGGTGTTGGTCAATCCCTAAAACGCCATGGGATGAAAGAGTGTGTAACCTTTGTGACACTAAGAAGATTGAAGATGAAAAACACTTTCTCTTAGATTGTCCAGCCTATACCCATATTAGATCTCATTTTCAAAATATTGATCACACCACGAACCTTCCTAACCTGTTAACTAAACAAAATTATGGTGATCTTGGAAAGCTTCTCTTAATGCCTTTCGAGCATAGAAACAAAATTCTAAAGAATCACAAGTAATCACTTACCCTCTTAAGGTCCGATAGACCAATTAGGTCTTAGTGGACGTTAATCTTAGGAAGACACCAAATTGATGTATGAGACACTTGTGTTCCTTCACATTATTTTAAGGAGTGGGAAAATGACCAATTCATAAATCTTTTAGATTAAGGCTAGTAAATCACCCTTAAAAAAGGAAACTAAAATATATTAAAAAAATGAGAAATTTAATATAATAATAATAATAATAATCTATTTTTAATGTCACTGCCAAACCAGACACCAAATTGGTGTATGAGACACTTGTTTTCCTTCTCATTATTTTAAGGAGTCAGAAAATGATCAATTCATAAATCTTTTATATTAAGGCTAGCAAATCACCCTTAAAAAATGAAACTGAAATATATTAAAAAATGAGACCCTAAGTCTTATACATACCCTACCCTACCCTCCTTGGATTTGAACTTGTGACTTAGCAGGAAGAAACACATTTTTTTAGCATTTAATATGTAAACGGTGAATAAGAAAAAGTATAGTAATTATTAAAACTAAATTATTTAGAAATAAATTCAATTAAAATACTTTTTAAATAAAAACATATAATTCCAATTTATTAATACACCAATTTAATATCTAATTTAAGATAACCTTAAAAACACATTATTATTATTATTAATAAAAAAATTAACAACCTTTTAATAATTTAAATTTATTTTATTATCACTCATATATAAATTTTGAAAACCTCAATCGAATGGAGAGCCTACAAGACATACTCGGAGAATTTTCCGCAAGGAATGAGGGAAGTTTTCCATAATCATAATCATTATATTACACACCTGTGAATGGAATAGCTGGGATCTGGTGTACTATAAATTCAAACACATACTTTTTATTCGTTCTCAATATCATTATTGTTATCATAGAAAACTTTAAACGCTGACCTCGGTAGATTAAACATTATTTTTATTTTTCGAAATACGACATGGACGAAGGAAGAGGAGGCAGAAACACAGACATAGACGCAGGAAGAGGAGGGAGACGTATGAGAGAAGTTGAAGAGTCTGGATTGGATGATAATACAGGAAGAGAATCCCAGGGAAATTTAGTGCAAGTTCTGCATGATAATACAGGAAGAGAATCCCAGGACCAGGTGGACCAGACAAGATTATTTGAAGAGAATCCCAGGACCAGGAGGACCAGACAAATTTTAGCGCTAGCTGTTGTGGTGTTTTAAGAAGACCCAACGGTCAGACCATTACAGGAAGCCTTGGTGGAGAGATTGGTCAGACCATTACAGCAGGCCTTGGTGGAGAGATTGCCTTTGCCTGGAGTAACCATTACAGGCGAGCATATCAGTGATATAAATAGTATCACTTTATTGGATTGGGAGAGGAGGTGTGTCAACTTTATTGCGGCCACATATACCATCGGAATTGCATTAGCACATGGCTGAGATATGGAGATACTTGTCCAGTTTACCGGGCAGACTGTTCAGTAACTAAGAATTATTTTTTCTCTCTCACAACTTTTCTACTAAACTTTCAAACTACGATATTCCTTTTGCATGTAAATATTTCATATAGGTAAGATTTGCACTGCTTGTTATATTCAAATTGTTCATATTCTTTTTCAATGAGATGGATTAAAGTGGACGTTTTTATTTACTTCTACTGAAAACGTGCGTGATCTATGAGGCCCTACGAAATCCAGAAACATTTATGATACATATGACATATCAGGAGTACTTTATGTGATCTATGAGACCCTACGAAATCCAGAAACATTTATGATACATATGACATATCATGAGTACTTTATGTTGGACTAACCGCCGCATCTCTCATGAACTAGGGGTGTTGGACTAACCGCCACACCTCTTGTGGACTAATCGCCACGCTGGAATCATGGGACTAATCGCCCATCCAAGGTGATGTTGCTGATTTGGAAGTTTACTCACACCTGCGGGTTTTGGTGTAATGGCAAATCTTAACATGGTATCAGAGCCTTGGCCCAGGTTCAATTCCCTCGAGTTACGTCGGAGGGGGTTTGTTTTGGTGTAATTGCAAATCTTAACACTTTATGATTGTATTTATTGATAATTAAGTATAGTTACATGATAATGCATTTTTTTTTTAATAGTTAGTTGTAATGTTTAAAGAATTTTTGGATCAAAACTTTGTGTGGAGTTTTCTAAAATTGATTTAAAAATTAATTAAATATAATTATAGTATTTATAATTAAAATTGACTATTTCAATTTAATAATTTCTTATAGATTGTATTTATTATTGATGAGGATAATGATAAATGAGAACTATTTGACATAAAGAATGTAAGGGATTACTTGCAATTTTTTAGAATTTTGTTTTTGTGTTAGAAAAGCATTACTAGAAGCTTTCCAAGATCACCATAGTTTTGTAGTTTTGGTGAGTTAAAAGGTTACGAAGGTCTATAGTGTGAAAAATATTTAGAAATTGAGATCTAAGCTAGGGGTACAGGCTCGACAATATAAGAGAATTTTTTTTTCATTTTCAACCATTTCACTGTCACAAAGGTGACACTCTTTCATCCGAGGGTGTTTTAGGAATTGACCTACTTTCACTATGGAGCTCATGAGATTTTGTTCTTATTTTAGCAATGTTTATTTTTTTCCTTGCATCTCTCAAAACAGATAGATATTTGTAATCTTCTAGATTAGGGTTCATTACCTCGTTATAATACCTTAATTTTTTTTTCCTCAATTCTTTATCACACCAAATGTTCTCCTTGAATTTTGATTTAAAAATAATTTTCATAGTATCTGTATTCTACAAAATGATCACTTAGGTTATTCTCCAACTGCGTAATCAAATCTCAATATCTTTAAGTCATACCCTATTTTAAATAGAAGGCAGTTTCATTTAAAGTTTGAAGAAATCTTAAGAACCCTCTAGTAGGAGCATCACCAAGATAACAGATTTTTGGTATAGGAGCATCATCAGAAAAATTGATTTGGAAGATGACTCAAATTTCAAGGAGTGTGCAACATTAATTTTGAAACCATTGTAATTAATTAAAAATCCAATAAGATCAAAAAGCTAAAACCGGTGTATACACAATAAGGTTGTAAAAGCTTTTTTAAATGACTATATAACTGTACAAATTTTGAGCATCATATCTGCGTTAGTAAATGTACATTTATTATGATATATTTGTGATAGGAACGCACTTAATGAGATGTGAAAAAGCATTAGAATGATCTATAGAAGAAGGTGTGCACCGAGCCAATGCAAAGTGTGCAAGCTCAAGGAGAGCGAAGAAGGACCTTTAAAGAGTCCAAAGCTCAGGAGGTGCGCAGAAGGACCTTTAAAGAGTCCAAAGCTCAAGAGAGTTAGCCCAACGAGTGCACATGCCAATGGATTACCAATAAATCTAAGGGCCAAAGTTCACTTCATGGAATTGAGAAATCTCAGAAGAGATAGTTCGTAGAATTTCAAAAGGTGAAGTCCAAGGATCATTGAAATCCTTTGGCAAGGAACGGACGGGTGAGAGCCGTGTGCATTGAGCCCGAATTAATCCATATCGTTGATAGTGAATGTTAGTTGGAGGGTTTATAATTTCCAACCGTTGATCGGGTTAGGCCGTTCGAGGAGAAGAGGAGAGTGCAGGGCAAAGGAGTTCTGAATTCCCGGGGGTCGTTGATCTGGGAGATCCGGACTAAACGCCAACCATAGATCTGGGAAACGATTGGACGGTGGAGATCACTCGTTGGGACCTCGAAACCACGTCATTCGTCGATGTATGTGAGCGGGACAGAATCCAACGGAGGACAAAACCAGTGGGTTTCGTAAGTGGTAAGCGCATTGGAGAAGAGTGGGTTTGGAAAACGGTCAAATTGTGCCTGGGCCAATGAGGAGAAGTCGTGTCACAGCAATGGTTTAAGCTTGGTGATGTCACGCGCACCATATAGACGAGTTAATGAGTGTGTAAATTGAAACCCTGCCAATCGTCAGACCTCGGCGAGTCAGATCTGGCTGTTGAAGTTGCAGCATTGGAGGAATAGGGTAAGACCAGTAGTTGCCGGTCACATTAGTTTATGACCGGATTTCGCCAGTATGACTTTGGAGAAATTTTAAGCACAGAGTTTTATGTGCTTCGAGAGCCCGACGGGGACAACGCCTTTTCGGTTAAGCGATGGGTTTGATTCCGCGGTCACATGCACGATTTTGTCGAGGGAATAGGACCCTCGCAGATTTGAAATTCCACTCCAGTGTGTTGAAGAGCCTGTGGGGAAAATAGAATTCAAGGGTCTGTGGGATCCAAAAGACCAATTCTACTCCTAAACGGAGAGGTCAGGCGATAACAAGTGGGCTTTAATTGGCTTGCATAAATTTTCATTTACTATCATTTTTATTTTAGTTTTAACCACTACCTAAAAACAATGTTACAGTAGGAGATTCTCAAAACTTAATCTCAATTTTCATAAATTGTTCTCACTTATACTATTAAATAGTCCATTTCATATGTGTCCTCATCTTGATATACCACTGCATATTAAAAATAAAAACTATAAATCATTATATAAAAATCGTAAATGCTTACCCACATCATAGAGTTTTGGTCCACTACAAACATCGACAAGCACTCGTGCGGGATTAAGATTACGTTATGATGTGGACTCTAGACAATGAATTGCAAAGTTATGTGATGCTCACAATGACAGAGGTATATATGGGCTTTGGCTTTCCTATTTTCCCATTTTCATTTCCAAGTAAAAAGTTTAACTACTGATAAACTTTGATTGAACTCATATATACGGATTTACTTCAAAGAATTAGTCCACAAATTTATGAGCTTTTTTATTAATGATGATTATGATAGTGTTATGTTATTCAACTCTTTATATTTGATGTTAATGAATTGTTTGTGTATGGCTAAAAAAAACCAATAAATTCACATAATTTCATTTGTAGTGTACATAACATGATTCAAAACAAATTGAAGTATTATAATGATTGTCATTTTTTGAAAACATTATATATTTCAAGTATTTGTAAGATGTATATTCTAAAAAAAATGGTATTGAATTTTAGAAAGTCTAATTGTTTCAAATTTGAATTCGAACTTGGTAATTATGGTACAATATCCTACTACCATAATCTTAGTATCTCTTAAGAGCATATGTAGAGTGCAATAAAACCAATCCAAGAATATTGTTTAATGTTTATCACAAATAGCATATAAGTTTTGACATACAAATACTTAATCTGAACCCAAATAGATTGCAGATTTGGTCCATCCAATAGATATGGAGAGCAAGAATTTCGCAAATACTTGGTCCAATTCATAACCATTAGGGAAAATCACTTACATGCACCATTATCATTACCACCATTATCATTACTATGAAACTAGATATGGAGAGGAAGAATTTCCCAAATATTTAGTGGAAAATCACCAATTATTTTACAATTATTAACAATTTATTGAACTATACTTACATGCACCATTATCATTACCATTATTTCCAAGTCTCCCCCTTAATGGAGAGAGGATTGACTTCTACAGCTAACAACTCCCTAAACAACTCAAACTTAATCTTTCCAAGAGGCTTAGTGAAAATATCAACAACATTTTGACTAGTATTACAATACATAAGAGCTATTTCATTTGACTGCAACTTTTCTCTAACAAAATAAAACTGAGCTTCAACATGCTTTGTCGTTTCATGAAAAATAGGAGTATTTGCAATATTGATTGAACTTTGATTATCACATTTGATCATAGTAGGTTTCTTTCGTTCTTCTCCAATATCTTGAAGAAGTCTTCTTAACCAAACAACTTCACAAATTGTTTCACACAAGGCTTTATATTATGCTTCAGTAGAAGACAACGAAACAGTGGGGGGCTGCTTTTTACTGGTCCATTAAACAACCCTGGATCCAATGCCAAACACATATCTAGTGGTTGATCTTCGATCATCCAGATTGTCAGCCGAATCAAAATCGAGTAACCTGTTAGCTCAACATCATATGCAACAATATATTTGTACTGCCTTTCCTGCATTCCAATAGCTTTCATGAGGTTTCGCCATAAACTGACTTAACACACTCACAAAATATGCAATATCAGGTCTGGTTGTGGTGAGATAATTCAACCTACCCACCATTTGTCTATACAGAGTGCAATTCATCTCCTTCAAGCCATCATCACAAGAAAGTTTCACATTATGTTGCATGGGAACAGTAGAAGACTTACACTCATCCATTTTAAATCTCTTATAGATAGATATTTATAGATTGTTATAGATATTTACAAATTCAATAGGAAGTGTTTTAATTTATCAAACCAACAATAATGAATGCACTTGGAAATTTGAAAGGATTTGAGTTCCACCTTTTACCACGACTGAGGAGAGTGCACGCCCATTACTTTCTAAGAGGATCTCATATGGTAGTCTTTGTTTGCAGGAAATGTGAGATAACCAAATGTTGATTAAAACATCTATCCACTCATCAAAACACCAAAAAACCAATTAAAATGTCCATCCACTCATTAAAACGTCGATCCACTCATTAAAATTACAACCACTCATTAAAATGTCCAGCCACCCATTAAAATTCCCAGCCAGATATAAATTCACCCAAGAAGAAGTAAATTCACCTAGGGGGGTGTAAATTCATCCAAGAAGATGTGATCATTGTCCAAATTTTCTCATCAATTATAAAAATTGACTGGGTGACTGAGATTGCACAGTGCGGGGTAACTTTGAGCCTATGGGAAAGAGAAATTCACCCAACAACCTGAATTAAATAGAAATATAAACTCCTACAAAGGTGTAATGGATATGAGATGATAATCATCAATCTGTGGGCTTGTAAATGCATCATACTATGGTATAAATAGAGTTTCCATATTCTCTATTAGACAAGGAAAACCATTAATGAACGAAATCCACAAGTTTATTTACATATCCCTCACTTACATTCTCAATATTCATTGGTAGCCATTAAAACCAAAACTAAAACATGATTCCACAAATCCTAATCACAATGAAAAATAAAGATATTCGAGACACAATGGACACCATATTTACCCTAGAAACCCAAATGGGAAAACCAACTTCAAATGGGGCTCAATCTATTTTAAAAATCTCTCTATACAATGATTTCTTGGCTCTCTCTCCATCCTCCTCTCCTAGTCCAAAAGACCCTTTGAGAATAAATAAGCATGAGGAAATAGGGAGAGATGAGGTAATTGGAATGCCAACATGTTGACCTTTCATTTCCCATTCCTTTTCCTTCTCTCCTATTTTTTTTTTTTTTCTTTTCATTTTAGTTTTC
>CBVK0100094243.1:0-18488 GCA_900067695.1 Picea abies | reverse complement strand
AAAGTTGTATATTCAGAAAGATAATTCAATTTTCTATGTTTCATCTTCTTACATCATATTCAAATTCATTGTAAAAGTGCCTTGAATAATCCCTTCAAGTTAACATATTGTTGTTTTTCCATGTTTGCATTTTTTTCCAGCTGAAAATTTGCAGTGTGCACAATTATATTAAGATATATAATTTTTACAACCTTTGAAAAACAGTTACAAAATGAATAAGGGATATCTTGACCTATCACTTTGTCCTACAATCTTAAAAAAAGAGGCTATTATGTCATAGCCAATAAGGCTTCTTTCAAATACTTTTAAACTACATCCAAAAAATAGTTATAATTTTCCAAATGTACCATAAATATAAAAGACTCAACACTGATAATTCCTTGAACTGAATGGTATAGGACTACTCCCTGCTAAAAAAAGAAAAGAAAGACTACTTTCCATATGTTCAGTGCATATCCTTAATAAATTTGTATAAGCCGATGAGGACCTGCCGAGTCTCCAGTCCACAATTGGAGAGTTATGATACCTTCAGGAGCTAATAAGGCCTTCTTGGAAAGTTGATCCACTTCCTGGTTGAATTCCCGAAAAATGTGAAAGAACTGGGATTCCAATAATTTTCTCACCAAACTGATAGCCCATTTTGTCCAACCTTCAAGAGAGGTCACCCGTAGTGCACTTTTGTGATTTAGCCAATCTATAATTATTTTTGAATCACCCAGGATTTGTATCTTGTGGAAGGATAATAGATCGGCTAGTTATAGGGTCACCCATGCACCCAAAAGATCCACCTTTGTATTAGTTCCTTTGCCACAATTGTAATACCATTTGTAAACTTTTGTGGACGATAGTTTGATAATTCCTCCCACACCACTACAAGTGCCATTGATCTGGGCAACACCATCAAAACACGCCAAAGGGAAATGTAGTGGGATGTCGAGCCTCACTCTTTCGTTAGAAGTGGTATTCATATTAACCATAGGGATATTTGATGCTCCAAGAGCTTTGATGACGACCGATTGAATAGAGTGCTTCTTTCCTTCAAATATCATAGTGTTTCTTTCCAGCCAAATGTTCCAGCATATAAGGGCAGCGAGGCTAGATGAGTAGTTCTTATTTTCCATCTATCTAGTGAGACAAACATCAAGATCCACACCGTCCCAATTATATCTGATGTTTTTAAAGGATATGATTTTATGCCAAATCGTTTTGGTGAAACTAAAATGAATAAACAAGTGTGTGTTTTCTTCACTATCATTTTTGCAGAAATGGCACATGCCAGGCCCCATCCGCCCTCTCTGTTGTAACTTTTTCCAATTTAGTATATTATTCTTAGCATCAAGCCATAAGAACAACTTGATTTTCAGTTTTATATCCCACTTCTAGATGCATTTGCACCAGCCATTGTTATTATGATAATTTAGAGTAGAAACAATAGCCTCGTATACATTCTTTGTTGATAGGATTCCAGACGAGTCACCACCAGTCCAAGTAATTTTATCAGCTGTATCAGTAATGGAGATTCCAATTGCTTGGAGTAATCTCTTATAGCAGTCCCATTCTGCTACCAAAGTACCTTATAGTTCCAATTCAGAGTTGTTGTACCAAGGTGTTTGTGTACATAATTGATCTGATGGTCTCCATCCTATGCAAGTACCAAAATCTATTTATGATTTAGTGCAGTGATTAGTGAATTTGATAGAAAGGATTTTGCCTCTAATCCCAGAATTTTGTCCCTTCCAATTGTCACTAGATGTCCGGAACCAGGCTTCTAACTAAGACAGTTTGTGATCAATGAGATGGATTTAATAAGACTTTTCCAGATTTTAGAGGCTGATGTATAACTAAAGGTCTCTGATCTGAGCCAATTAGACACTGTCGAGAATGGGAAATATTTCTCCTTCAATACTTTTTGCCACAGTCCATTTTTTGTTAACACCCTCCAAAGGGTCAATGCTTCCAGTGCTCTGTTGAAAGTGTATATATTGTGGAATCCCCAACCACCCAAACTTTTTGGGAGTGCAATAGTCTCCCAACAACAAAGGTGGTAATGCTTTGGACTTGCATTCCCGTTCCAGAGAAAATTGAAGAGTAATTTTGTTAATAAGTTGAGGATGGATTGTGGTACCGAGGCAAGAGAAAATCAATATACTGGTTGGCTCTATAAAACATATTTGCATAAAGTATATCTTCCTCCCAATGAAAACCACCTATAAATCCAATGATTTAACTTCTTCTCCACTTTGGTTAAAAGCCAACACCATTCTTTTGTTTTCTAGACTCCCGCCTTCAAGTAATATCCTAGGTATTTAAAACCAATAGTTAGATCAATGACCTTGTACATAAGTAAAATCTTGAAAGGGTGTAACTCTAATTCCGACAGCCCGTAATAATGGACTGTCAATTTTAGAAGGTTCAACTTGAACCTCGATACCCAGCAGAATTTATCAATGAGGCCCACAATCACCTTCCATTCCTGCACAGAAGCATAGGTCAGCAGTAAAACATCATCTACAAAAAACAAGCGAAGTATTTTCATGGCTCTGGAAACTTTGATTCTAGAAATGGAGCCTTCTCTTTGTCCAGCTTTTAGTAATAGGCTTAAGGTATCCATCACCAAAATTAAGAGTAATGGTGATAGGGGACACTTCTGCCAGAGTCCTCTTCCACTTCTGAAGAGGTTTGTGGCCTCCCCATTAACTAGAACTGCCATAGATGTCAAGCTCACACACGCCATTATTCAATTTGTCAAGGCCGCTCCAAAACCCGATTGTACTAATATCAGTCGTAGGAAATCCCAACTTACATGATTGTAGGTTTTTTTTTTTCAGATCGAGCTTTAGGATCAGGGGTTTTTTGTTACTTTTTTTAATGCTATGTAGGCACTCATGAGCAATACCTATTGCATCATGTATTTGTCAACCCTCCAGGAAACCAAAATGCTCCGCTGATAATTTATTTGTTAGTATTGGTTTGATCCGGTTTGCTAATATTTTAGAGATGATTTTATATACTAGATTGCACAGTGAGATGGGTCTAAAGTCCCCAAAATTTTGTGGATTATTCAATTTGAGAATTAGAGCTAGAAATGTAGAGTTTAAGTTCCCTGTCATTCAGACACTAATCCAGACATCCTCCACTAATGCCAGTATACCAGCTTTGAGTAAATCGAAGAAATGTAAGTAGAATTCCACTATCCAATCGTCCGGGCCTGGACTTTTATCTTTCTTGAAATGTGTTAATATCAATTTTAATTCCTTTTTAGTGACTAGCCTATATAGTTAGCATGCTTCATCCTCGCTAATCCACCTGTTAAATAACCCTGCCATCTCAACTTGTTCTAATGTTGAAACGTATATGTGGATTTGTAATAACCTTTAAAATAATTTTTGTCTTCCTTCATAATCTATTTTTGTCCTTTGTAAACATGGCCAAATTCATCACTGATTTCCCACAGATGTTTGCTAATACGTTTGTGATTGGAATATAGGTGAAAGAACTTGGTATTAAGATTACCACTATGTAACCATACTGCCCTGATTTTTATTCTACAATGTTCCTCCTGGGAGTTAAGTCTCTTGTTCCTTTCAGATTCCAGTAAAACAAGGTTTGACTCCACCTCTGAGTTAATAGATCCATCCATGATCTGCTGCATCAATTCTTTTATAATAGCTTCCAGATTCTCTAGCTCAGATATGTCTTGGGCTCTAGTCCTTTTAGCCCAAGTTTTTGTAATAGATTTGAGGTCCTTAAGTTTACTATTGACATGTCTTTGCCTATCTTCCTCCTAAAGATATTTCGGATCCAACCAAAGATGATGAACCATGCTATTACAATTTTTATCACTTAACCACTGAGCATTAAACTTAAAAGGATATGATTTTGGTTGGGTCAAGTTTTCCAACTGCAAGATAATAGGAGCATGGTCTGACACAAAGGGGAAAGCCACCCAGGACCGATACAGTTTAATATTTAAAAGTAATTCCTCCACCACCAAAAACCCGTCCAGCCTTTTATCTATAAAATCAGTACCCGAGCGTCCATTGTGCCACGTTGGAGCAAGTTTTTCTAGGTGAAAATATATAAGAATATGAGTTTGGAACAAAGAAGTAAAGAAATATGCTAGTGGTCCAGAGCCGGAGGGCCTCCCCATACTTCACTATTCGAAATTGAGAGATTTAGATCACCAACAATCACAAGATTTTTTAAATAGAGTAATCCGTTATTCGCTAAAGAAGTCCAGAATAGATTGCATTCCAAGAAAGGACCATATATATTAAGGAAGTTGATATTCATTTTGGTAGCTTGGATCAAACCTATTAACAAAATCCCACCTCTTGTAAGGAAAGGGTTCAAACTAAAAAAAAGAGGATCCCACATCACAAGTAAACCCCATGAAGTACCAACAACGTTTACTATGCAAATTGCCCAAGACGGTAGAAATCTTTGTACAAAGGATCTGGCCTTGTGTTCTGTAACCATAGTTTCTTGTAGAAAAACTGTATTCGGAAGGGCAGTGTCCAAAACACGCCTGAACACGACAACTTTAAGGGCACCGCCAATCCATCTAATATTGAGAGACATCAAGATCATTCTTTAGCCCTTTCTAGGGCCTTCACTACTCTAAGTGCCCCATGGTCAGAAGTAGTAGGTTCCTCTACAAATGGATTATAAGCTATCACTTGTAATTTCTTCCTTAAACTTCTCATTTTTATTGGAGAGTGTTCTATGCCTAGTCCTCTTGACCAAGAATATTCCTTAGTAGTATCAGCCTTAGAAGGAACTAGAGTATTTACCTCTCCTGTAAAGGTAGACAGATCAATGACTTCTTTCCCGTAATAGGTAGGAAGAGGTATATGGGGGTTACTATCCTTAAGGTAAGGAATCATGGATTCCAATAGCTCACTTAGAGAGGATTCACCTTCCTCCAATTCTCGGCACCCTGGTAGGAAATGTTGCTCCCCCAAAGAAAGAGAAATCTCTTGTGCAATAGTGTTTTGTGTTGTGGAAGGCTCCAAAATAGGTTCTCTCAACTTACTAGGAGACTGTGAAACCTCAACCGGTATGATTCCTTGTTCCCTTGACTACAAGTGAGTCAGAATATCTGTAGTCCCCGACTTCGAGAGGTCGATAAGGGGTAAGTTAGGGGAAAGTAATGTAACAGGAAGAGAAATCCCCTTCCCCTCCCCTGATGGATATTTCACTTGAGAAAATAAAGAGTTTAATAAAGGGGAAGTGTTCAATTCAAGATTTTACAATAACGTTAAAGAATTGAACAAAGCTAGGTAGTAAAATTGTAACTTACTCGCAATAGTAACATCAGTCTCCTGCTTGGAAGGTGACTCTCTCATAGGAAGCCCCCTGTCTGTCCAGTCTGAGTTCCCCTCCTCACCATATTCCTCCAGATCTCTGTGTAAAGCTGTATCTTCTGATATTTCATCCTCTTCGCCCCTTCCCTCACAGTTATCTTGTAGGTGCCCAGTTTTATGGCAAGTACTACAACGAAATGGAATTCTGAGGTAGTCCAACCTCTGGACTATCCTCCTGCCTCTCTAATCTATCTCTAGAAGTTCAGAAAATCCCTTATGGACATCGAGCTCCACCATAATTTTACCTATATTTCTAATAGAAGCTGTTAGCAGGCCCGATTCCAGTGTAATAAAGGTGCCTAGGGAATTACCAATAGCGACCAATGCTTCCTCATGCCAAAATTGTAAGGGAAGGCCTGGTAGTAGTACCCGAATATGCCTTAATTGAAAATACTCAGTATCAGGATTAAATGCAAGCCTCCATTGTTTTAGAATTATACTACTGCATCCTAAGACCCACCTATGTTCTAAAAGTAGTGTCGAGTCTTCAGGGCTTCTTCATAAAATGCCAAACCAACCTTTGGTTAGAAAGATAATCTCTGGCTTGTAACCTAACAGTGGCCTCTGGGTCAAGTCCACCCACTTCGACAAAGATGCCTTACACATATATCTGTATGACAATCGTCCAACCAAGCCACACATCACTAGGATGCACGTTTCTGTGGGGTCGATGTCCAAGCCTAAAACCATTTTGTGTACTGTCTTTTTTTCTTTCCACTGCCTTTTGCCAATGCGAGGTCTAAACATCGATATCCGACCTTCCTTCGAAAACTAAGAGGTATACTTCTCTTTGTTTTGTGTATCCTTCAACTGTGACTCTATATACCCCCCGAAAGCCTGTTTGTTATCTAGTGAATGATGCAAGTGTTCAGGTAAAAGTGCTGGAGGGCTGGTAAAAAGGCTAGAAAAAGCATTGTTTGGTAAGGAAGTGGGAAAGGACTGTCGACTTGAGCCAGTAACCTGGCATGCAATATCAATATTATCAAATCGTCCTGCTTCCCTCTAAAGCACTTCATCGACCTCATTCATTAGAGTGTTGATGACTTCCTCCACACCTGACATAGTTAGTGAGGTCCAATGTTCCACCTATGCCTCCCCTGGCCCTACTCCCCATAACAAACAGTGAACCGACTTTGTGGAGTGTAGTGAAAGGTATTATAGTAAAGACTATAAAAATGGCATAAAATAACTCTTACACAAACCTNNAAGACTATAAAAATGGCATAAAATAACTCTTACACAAACCACCAAAAGAACATTCCTCGAGGAGAAATAAACTTCCAGTTCCCGAAAAATAGTATGAAACTCCCTAAGCTTCAACTAAGCAGGTAAAGATGGTTGGTTTTTTACCTTTTAGTCCAATATGAACATAGGAAACTAAATTGTTCCTTTGTCCTAGCCCCATCCCGATGACTACGGGTTCACAACCAATCCTAAAACCTAGAACCTGAGAGGCTCTTAAGTTTCCTACTAAAAACCTTGAAACACTAAAGGAACAAAGAACGGTTGGTAATGAGGGTGCAGAGAGAGCTACTCCTACTACTGGAAATAAAATACAATCGCCTCAAAAACTAGTTGTTATCTAGAGATTTATTTGCCTCACCTTCCATCCTCCACCTCAGATGTACAACCTCCCTCCTATGCACCATCCCTCCGCCATTGTTGAGGCTACAAATCCCGCCCAGTTGCAGAGCCAAAAAAATTCAAAATCCAATTCTTCCCTTATTTTCCATGTTTACATTACCACTAACAAGTCATGAAATTTGGATTAGTCTTACATTATATTATGTAAATTTTAGAAAGTTATAAATTATTCAATGTTTATTTATTTTGGTTAATAGATTTAGTTTGTTCATGTTATATTATATAAACTCTAAAAAATTTAAATTTTAGATTTTTAGTTAATAAATTTAATTTGATAATAACATTTAGACTTAATAGAATTAAGAATCAAATTAATCAATTCATTTTTAAGAAAAAAAACATAAACAAAATTTTTATTGTATTAAACTTTGTACTAGATAAACTTTTCACGTATACATCAAACACACTTTGTTTTCTCTATTTTTTTTCATATAATATTTTGGGCATTCCATTGAAATAATAAACTACATCCTTGAAATTTAATCAATCCGTTTTACATTTAGTATAAGACATTTGAAATTTCAATTTCTCATTTTTTCGATCCACCTTATATATACTTTTTCTTTTATGACTTTTTTTAATAAGTTATATATATATATATATATATATAAAAGAAAGTAAGTTGTTAATATATTTTTTTGGATAGTAATTTTGTAAACCTTAAATTTTATAGGTTGATAATTTTAATTATGTCAATATTCACTATTTCCTTCCTACACTGGCACGTAAAAAAATTCTAAAGAAAACCCTCTTATTTTTGGTTGTCGATATATTCTCTTTACAACCACACTTTAAAAAAATTCAAAATAAATAAAAGCCTCTTATATCGGGTTATCAATACTTAAAAATCAAACACATCGTTATAAATACTTAAAAAATCAAACATAATAGTTTGTATAATTGAAAACAAGGTAAAACTACAATTCAACTTAAAATATTTATGATGTTACGTATACACAAACTAAGTAAAAGAGATATTATCAATAATTACCCCCATAAAGTAAATGTATAATGATAAATAGAGTATTGCCTAACGGCGGAACCAATCATTTGAATAATGCAACGAACTAAAGCCAACATCTTTAAAGAAAAAAAATCAAATAAATAAAAATGTAAAATATACTTCATTATTATCTATTGTAAGTTTCTTTAAGAGGGGAAGCACTGCCTTGATTTGTCTTTGAAGATATTCAGGTGTAATCATAACCAAGTTTGTTGCTCGAATGGATTGATTATGAGATATGTTTTCATTAACTATAAATCATAGTAGAAATAAATGAGACGAGATGAAAATACATAAGAATCAAAATCTAGAAACACGTGTACAATTTTGCAAAGCAAAATATGAATGAATAGTAGTATGTATGATATGCTATGAATTAAGACATATACCAAAGTATATCAAAAGCTTATAATATGAAAAAACAATTAAAGCAATTCATATTTTAATCTCTTAAAAATAGCAAAATCTCATTGTAAAGATGATGAGGGCTTCTAGATGAAGTACATAATTTTCAATTTCCATGTTATATGTTATGTTTAATGGTATTTTTTAATATTAATCATATTATAACTAAATTTTAATTTAATTTATTTTTTTAAGGTTAAGTTTAAGTCAGACATTAAATTGGTGTATAAATTTTTTTTGTTTGTGGGATAAGGGACTTTCTTTATATAGCGATTTAACTATTAAAGTTTACAAAAGTATACATATTCTAACCTTATAAATTTTAACCTATAACTCTCTAAAGAAATGATATGACTAATATAAAAATACTCAATTTAAAAAATACAACATCTATACCACTTTCCAAAATGTCATAACCATATGCAAGTATCAAGAATTAAAAATAAGATAATTTTCATTACATTATTGGCAAGAAAAAAAGGTTTCAAAAGCTTTATAAATAATCTTGAAAATAATCTTGAATTTGATTTATATTAGAAATTCTTAAATGCAACTTCCTTATGAGATACCTTAGCATATATGAGAAGCATTATTCTCCACTACAACTTCCTTATGAGATACCTTAGCATATACGAGAAGCATTATTCTCCACTACCAAATGTCAAAATTTTGGCATTTTGTGATGTTCTTACTTTAAATTTTTCATTTGTATACATGAGTTTCTCAACTTTCATACTAGTATTCATAACAAGGGCATTCTTAATAACAAATGCAACTTTCTTATGAGATACCTTTAACATCTTTAACATATATGAGAAACATTATTCTCCACTACCAAATGTGAAAATTTTGGCATTTTGTGATGCTCTTACTTTAATTTTTTCATTTGTATACATGAACTTCTTAACTTATTAAGTGTTTCCGTTACTTCACTTTATTTCGTTAACATAGTAAAAAAATGATGTTTGATAAAAAATGTTAACATGGTAAAAAAATGATGTTTATAAAAAAATGATGTTTATTATAATGTTAATTTTGACATAAATTCAATGCCATTTTTCACTAAAAACATAATATTTATTGTAATGTTAATTTTGACATAAATACAATACCATTTTTTACCTTGGTATTAGCTCTAATTAAAAAAATGGCCTTGGTATTAGCTCTAACTAAAAAAGACACTCTCTAATGTTGATATATCAATGCTTATGCATAATCATGATAAGCTAATGTTGATATATCAATGCTTATGCATAATCACGATAAACATGCTGGTTTGAATTTATCACTAAAAATCATCATTACTAAATGTTTTAAAATCATGTCAATTTTTATCCACATTTAGGATGTCACTTTATCCACATTAATTTCAACATCTTAACGTTGTTTTGATTACATCCATGTCAAGAGCTAGGTGGATTATAAGCACATATAACTTATCCTATGGTCTACCTTTCACGTAGATGTCGAAAAATTACGTATTCCTATAGATGGAAAAAATAGTTAAGGAATTACATAATTACTTAAAATGGAATATCTTGAAAGGAAATATAGTATAGTTTTTAGGTTAAAAAGGGGGAAAGGGAAATATGAAAAAGCTTAGTAATGTAGTTTGTAAATTTTTTTTTTCTAGAAAACAATGTTTAGGGAAAACTTTCAAACACTTCCTCTTATTTCAAGAGTGGTATCCAGGGTAAATTCTATATTCTTCAAGGCTTGAAGTCGTTACAAAAATATAATCATTATGAGTTCAACATGTCACTTTACGGGAATAAAAATTGTATTTTGAGGACAACACTCTGTTGGATGTTATGAGTAGGCCCAGGTTCTACTTTAGGTTTCCAACAAAACCTCACAAACCATCGGCCCTTCTAGAGACCAGAAGGCAACACTGTGCACAAAGTGCACAATGCAGTCTCACCCGAGATGGATTATGGGTGACTGTGCACAAAGTGCACAATGCAGTCTCACCCGAGATGGATTATGGGTGACTGCAGGACCCAAATTTCTGCAATCATGGAAGGGAGGCTAATGTGGGGATGATAGACATTCTTTCTACCTCAACATATGTTATATCTATTATTCTAATACAACATTATATCTAGATCTACCATTCTATAATCGGTTTCATTTATTAAGATTCATTCTGCAGTAAATATCTTGACTATTCTATTGCACGTTGCATTTTACTTTTAACAGATTATTCCATTCATAACCAAACAATAGCAAGAACAAAGATAAACATGCCACGTAGAGACACACAGTTACCATGGTTCACCCCCCTTGGGCTACGTCCACACAGATCTGGTTGTCTTTGCTCTTTTATTATTCTTCATCAAGTTTATAGCACCGTGCACATTACATTTGAGGCTGACAAGATCGCACTAAGCTCCACATATTGAGACCTTACCTTCGATTACAATGCATCTCTCTATCTCTCTGCTCATACTTCTCTGTCTGTATCTCAGTACTGATACTAGATCTCATACATCTCAACAATCCTCTCCTCTATCTTACAACACATATTTATATTACAAAAAAATGATTAATATCCATTACAAAAATGACCAAAACCCTAACCCACTAACTCTAGGTGGATTAGTTTTTTCCACATTCTAACTCCCTAAGCACGACTGGTCTAAAATCCAACCGTTTCCTCATTTATCTGTGTCTTTCTTCCTTCTGTTGACTTTCCTTCTTTCCTGACACTACTTTTCCCTATTTTCCGATTCGTGCTCCTTTTCTGGTCCATTTCCTAACTAACTTCATTAATTACTATGATTTTCCCTGAATTGCCTTGCACCAATAGGCCCCCAACACTCACCTATGGATCATCCTGAGCCACTCATGTAGTGTGTGCTTCTTGTACTAACTTCTCAAGCTCCTGGAACCTACCTAAAATTTGTTCAACTTGAGATTTTACTTGCATGCTCTATTCTGCTATAGTCTCCGTAATCTATGTAGTAATATGATCCTTTAGTAGTTCTCCACTCTCCAAGTCAACTTGTTCAATATGACCCTTTGCGGCGTCAATATCTGTAAGCATTTTTTCTGTGCCTTCCTATAGTGGTTATAATTGAGCCTTCCTTGATTGCTTGTCTGCTTGTATAGTCTTCAATTTTGCAAGCAAATTCTTCTTTTCTTGCACGCTTTTCAACCTTTCCGTTATTGTCATCGCTTTTAATTATGCTTCAGTTTTTTCATTGCAATATTTATAACTTCTTCTTTTTGGTATAATTCTTGCAATTTCACATCCTCTTGAATATTTTTCCATCACTGCGTGCTCTTCTTATACAACTCTATGATTCCCTGGATGATCAACATAATGCTCTCTATATAACCTGTAGCCTCTTTCTCCCTTTATGTTCTTACTTTTGGTGGGGTGCTAGGTTCTAGGAGTTCTGTCAACTCTATAATGTGGCTTCTATATGTCTCCAGAGCCTGTGCTATTTTCTCAATTTTCTCCTTTGTTGGTATATTCTCTCCTTGCACGTTGTCAGGAATAGTTTTAAACACTTCTTCCAACTACTGCTCTATTCTTTCAGCGCACGGCTTTCTTTCTTCCCTCTCGAATTGCACTTGGTTAAGTGTCATATCCAGTGTCTTACTTACCTCATTGGCCAATTGTAAACTTGTAGCATCTACAGGGTCCCTCAATTGAATTTCCTGCACGACACTTATTTGAAGTTTGTACAATGCCTTAGTTGGAATCTTGGGCAGTGCCAAGTCCAAATGAACTATGTCTTTCAATGGCTTATATGTTGTAACTTCATCCATTTGCAACATTCATTTGGTGATACAATTTTTTTTATTCCCCACAACTATGATCTGCACTGTCTCCTATTAAGGAACTTTCCTTTCCTGAGAAGTTTGTTGTTGTTGTCCTTTCTCTTTTTGTTGTGTTGTAGTAAGTTGCAATTGCTCTAGTGCATCCTTGACCTCTATAAATTTCTTGACTATCTCCTCCCTCTGTTTCTCAACATCATACCACGCCTCTATCGTGCGATCCTGTACTTTCTCTAGGACTAACCTTTTTTAGTATGAGCAAAGTAACCTCCTTTTGCACTTTTATTTTCTTGTGTTGGCTTGCTGCAATGAAAATGTCTTTATATGCATGGTTGGAATTGGTATATCCATCTCTGGGAGACTTCCACCCCATGTTTCCTATGGCATAGGAATATTTGTCTCAGGTTACATTCCTCCATTTGGTTCTACTGTGCGCTCATTTTTCTAAGCTGAAGCATTTGGGATAGTATTTTTCTTCCTTGGATTTTTAATGGTTGTGCTACCCCTTGTTTCTTTTGCACGCTCTGTAGCTTTCCTTGTATTTGTTGTTGGGATGGTTGACTATCTTGAAGGGCCAAACTCTACTCGCTATTTCGATTTTGGTACTTTCTTTGGAATTACTGACACCTTCCATTCTTCGGGCCAATCCTTCATGGCCCATTGCACTTCTTCCCCTACGACACATTATCTCAATTGTATCCATTCCCTTTTAGGATCCCTCTTAGCTTGGATCCACATTTTATGTCTGGAAGCCTGAAAGTTATCTATTCATTGGTTCTCCCTCACCACTTATGGTGGTATTCTCCATGTATTAGCCAAATTCTCCCGCATATCATCAAACAACATGGGGAACATGCTAGAATTTTCCTTCCTTTACTTCAGATCCAGAGTATTCCATAATGTTGTATATTTCACTGTGCAACATTTCCCTAGCCTCTGGTAAAATCCATTGTATTTAGGTTCTGCCCAACCAACTAGTGCTATCAATATAATTAACCATGAATAATTAAACTGTGTACCTAAATCTTGTGCATCCTTACAATCCTCCAAAAAACATTTAGTAGATATGGAGCCTAGCTAAGTAGATTCCCCTTTGCACACTGAGCGGTTGCTGCTATGATTCCTATAGGGGCTTCCTCTTTGTGACATTTCCTCAAAAGTTTACACGCCATCATTTTTTCCATGGAATTCATTGTTGGATCATTTATCTGTCTAATAACCATTCCCCTAGATCCTCTACCAGTCCCATATTTTTTCTTTATCTGATATGCCATGGATTTTTCTTTGGTTTTATCATCCATGTACTGCTCTGGTTTTGCGCCGTCTGTTGGTAATCCTATAATCTGTGCAATTAATTCCACATCCATGGATATACGACTCTCCATCCATAATAATCCTCCATGTACTAGTGCTAATATTTGTTTGACACATGAATTTACATATTTTACTCTCTCAAAGTGAGCAATCTCTAGAAGGTTCACGATCCCTATTTTATATAGTCCTGTAATCCACTATTTTGGCTCCAAAATGGTATCCCCTGACGAACCCTCTCCTCTACTCTCCATGTACACTTTATGTGCAAACTCAGGGAACTTCCATGTGTCTGCCACATCATGATCAACATACTTCAGTTTGTTAACATACCCTAACATGTCACCGACTACTTTGACTCCTTCAGGTATCTGTGGCAGTGGTGGTGTTAGTTCCTTCTACTTGCTCAATGTTCTTGGTGCAAAAAGTTTTTCCCTATTCTTATTCTTTCCTAATGATGGCCCTGTCACTTCCACTGGATTCTCTTCCTCATCTTCTTTAGTGATAGAGTCTTGCTATTCCGTAATGTCTTCAACCTGTACTTTTTCCTCCGATTGTTGCGCTGGATCTGCTACATGATGTTGTACTTAATGAGACTTTGTTCACTCATTATATTCCTCATTTGGAGGTACCCATGATTTTGTTGTTCTTAATCCAATTTGCTGCATGGGGTTTTTCTCTGTTTTAGGGTTTTGTGTTTCGCACTGCAGGTCGACATCCATTTCCTCTGTCGTCAGATCCTTCTCTTCTACAATGGTGGGAATAATTGGTTCAATGGCTGGAGATGGAATTGCATCCACATCCACCACTCCTTTTGGATGATTCGGGTTTTCCTCATTGACTGTTGTGCCCTATGGAGACCTCAGGACATTGTGTGTTTTCCTTGCGACCCGACCGGGAGCTCCAAACTTTGGTGGCTCCATTTTGCAAAATCTAGAACTGGTCCCTCTGAATCGTAAGTAAATACCTTGGATTCACCTACTCACACTGCATTTTCTTCCTTATCTCTCATTTTCACAAAGTCACAATGCGTCCTTTTCATTCAATTTTTCTTCTTTTATAATTCATGCCATAAATGCTCTATCGCGCCATACTTTCGATTTTCACTTTTTCCTTTTTTTCGTCCATTGTCTGTATCAACGTGCTTCTTTATCTTCCTGGTCACATTTTTCTTGTGTGCAGTGTATTTAGGCTCTTTCATGGAAATTACTATCTGTTTTCGCACTGTATCATCTAACTGCATGTCTACCACTTATCCATCTACTACATCTTTTTGTATTTTTCTTGTGTTTCCAATTTTTTTTCTTATTTTTATTTTAACTCCTACTATATACACTATGTACAATTATGATTTTCTGCACTGCATCTACTAAGGGTTACTAGGTTGACTGTCCCTATACATTTTTAGTCGACTTCCATTAACCAATCCTTGAATCTCTTTTCCTGCTAGATCCTGCAACTGCACATCACCTACATATATCATAGAATTTATCTAATATGGCCCTAACCAATACATCCTGAATTTTCCTGGGTGTTGTAAATATTTGTTGTTATAGAGAAGAATCATATCTCCTTCCTTAAATTTTTTCTTCTTGATGTCTCTATCATGCCAAGATTTGTCTTTGGATTTCTATACTTGCTAATGGAAACCAGCTATAATCTTGTCTTCTTCTAATTCCATGAGTTGAGACAACATTTCTTGAGTTGCGCCTCTTTCTGTAATGTTTGTAATGGCTGTAATGCGCATACTAGATATCAAATAGTCCAAAGGGATTATTGCTTCCTTTCCATACACTAATCTAAATGGTGTATGCCCTGTGAGTTTCTTTCATGTGGTTCTATAAGCCCATAATACTGCTGGCATATTCAAATCCCAATCATCCCTGTTTACTTTACAAGTTTTAGTTAAGGCATTCTACAATATTTTATTAAATGCTTCCGTTGTTCCATTAGGCCAAGGATGGTATGGAGTGCTCTTCTGATGGTGTATCTCAAATTATTCAGTCATTTCCTGGATGGTATTATTGATAAAATGAGTTCCCCAATCACTCATCAGAATTATAGGGCATCCAAATCTTGTAATTACTTGTTCAAACAGAAAGTGCATTGTAGTTTATGCGTTGCAATCTTTCACTATTGTTGCTTCAACCCATATTTTTAGAATTTTTTGTTGTTGTAATGATGTACCTTGTGCTTGATCTTCTAGATGGTGGATTTATTGATGCTAAAAAGTCTACTTCCCATTTATTAAACAATTTAAGGGTTACCCGAGGTTTTAAGGGCATCTCATCCCTCTTGTATAACTTTCCCACTCTCTGACATACATAATAAGTTTGGCAATATTCCTTTTCATATTTAGAATATGTTGGCCACAATAGTCCCGTGCGCAACATCTCCTGTGCAATGGATTTTCCTTTATATTTTCCTCCAACTATTCCTTCATGTGCTTCTGCTAAGATGATAAGACGTTCATGTTCCATGACACATCTCCTTAGAATATTATCTGCACCTAGTTTATTCATGTTCCATGACACATCTCCTTAGAATATTATCTGCACCTAGTTTATACAAGTGTCCTGCAATAATTTGGTAATCTACAACTCTAACCACCATATTCTTCTTTTGCGTGGTGTTGTATTCCTTTGGGGAAAATCATGTACTCAAAAACTCAATAATATCATAAAATCATTCATCAACAATCTGCACTAAAAAGAGTTTTTCATCACGAAAATTGTCCTCCAAGCTGCTTGGTTCCTCTCCATTAGTTATCCTAGACAAATGATCAAGCCCTGCATTCAATCTTCCAAGTTTCACAACTACTTCAAAATCAAACTATTGGAACAAAATAAACCATCTACATATTCTCCGCCCCAACAATGGCTTGTTGACTAGGTATCTGGGAGCAGAGTGATCTGTGAACATTTTAAAATGTTGTCCTAATAAATAATGTCCGAACTTTTGTAGTGCATATACCATAACCAAACCTTCTCTCTTTGTTGTATTATAATTCTGTTCTGACTCTGAGAGTTTCCTACTTGCAAATGCTATTGGGTGATCTATATCACCTTCTTCTGGCTATGTTAGTACTTCTCCAAGTGATATTGAAGAGGCATCCACATGAACATGGAACTCTTTTGACCAATCTGGAAACACCAAAATTGGTTTTGTCACCATGTTCTCCTTTTAGATGTCCAAACTTTGTTGGCACTCATCATTCCATTGAAACTTGATATCCTCCTTTAACAATTTCTCCATGGGTGCAGTAATCTGTGCGTAGCTCTTTATGAAATTTCTATAGTAGCATGTATGACCTATTGCATCTCTTAATTGGTGCATTGACTTAGGTGGTGGTAAATTAACAATGAAAACAATCTTTGCAGGGTCAACCAACAAGCCCTGTTTACAAACCACATGTCCTAGCATAATTCCAAATGGTGTGTTGAATATGCATTTCTTAATGTTCAAAGAAATTTGGCATTGTCTATATCTATCTAGAATTAATACTAAAACTTCAACATGATCTTTCAATAGTCTAAATTTTTTCCAATCATGTAGATAAACCTCCAAAAATTGATGTATAAAATATTTAAATGCAGCTACCACTACTCTTGAAAAAATAACAGAGGTATTCTTCAATCCAGATGGCATCATTGTATACTGATATGACCTCGATTCTGTAGAAAATGTAGTCTTAGGACGATCCTCTGGTGCTATTCAGATTTGGTGATACCCTGAAAATCCATCAGTAAATGAAAATGCTTTTTGTCCTCCTACATTCTCCAATACCTCATCTGTAAATGGAGTAGGGAAGGGATATTCATGCAGACATGCATCATTCAAATTACTAAACTCTACATAGATCCTTATTCCCCCTTGATTCTTCTCCTATACTACCATAGGGCTAATCCACTCAAATTCTTCAATAGGTTATATTATACCAACATCTAACATTTTATCAATTTCTACCTTAACTTTTTTTTTATATATTGGATTCAGCCTGTACGGTCTCTGTCTTATGTAATTTTTAAACCTGTGAAGTAAATAAATGCATATAGATTCTTAAGAAAAAAAGAAATTAATCAATGGATCATACACATAGTACACAAAGATTTACACCGAAAACCCTTAACTGGGAGAAAACTAGCCTTGCAACTCTTTATTGTAATAATTTCACCATTCACCATACAATATATACAATGTTTTTGGTATTTCATAGCTAGCAAAACCATAATCCCTTAATCCAGGGTTAATTTAGAAAACCGCTAAAAATAGAAAAAACCGCCCAAATTTTTTTTGGGGGCACTACCCCGAACCCCATCAGCTCTAGTCTATTTCCCGAAGCTGAACACTGCGTGTAACGAGGGGGGGCATACATGCCCCCCCTGGGACCCCCCTAGGAAGTGCTCAACATACACGATACAAAGACCGAAGAAATTTTGGATCGTCAAACATAGTTGTCGAATCTGACGCACCCACACACATGCAAAGAATATAACACATACCCAACACTCTCCCACTTGTTGTTTTCTTTCCATCCAGGGGTCCACAGGATTGTATAGTCAAAAATCCAGGGAAACAATGCCCATTGTTACTCTACACCAGGAGAATTTTTCTGTGCTCACATACTTTTTCAATGAATCTCCAACATTCTTCAAAGTGTCAACCTTTTCCAGCAACACCTTCTTTTCTTCAACCATGTCTCTCACAAAGTGATACTGAACATCAATATGCTTTTTCTTTGAATGATAAGCTAGGTTCTTTGCCAGGAATATTACACTCTGACTGTCACAGTCTAATCTCACTGCTTGTTGTACCAACCCAATACCTGAACACAATCTTTGTAACCATACTGCTTCCTTTCTTGCATGAGTAGCTTCCATGTGTTCAGCTTCTGTAGTTGAGAGTGCCACTACAACCTGTCACTTGCTCATCCAACTGATTTCTCCTCCAAATAGGTTAAACACATGCCCACT
>CBVK0100094232.1:0-15590 GCA_900067695.1 Picea abies | reverse complement strand
CCTTCCATGCTGATCTTCACTTTTCTTTGGAGACAACTTGCATTCACTACCATAGTCCTGAAGTGGTGCGCCATTTCCTTTTGTGAAGTGTTCCTGCAATGTCTTAAGTCGGCCATTTGAAGCATCACTTGCTTCCGAAGTTTTGGAACCTATCTTGGAAGACTCTCCAAGGTCCCTTTTGTCATATCCCAATCCTAAGTATCGAGGCCTTTCCGCAACCTCAATAGGATTTACAATGCCTTGACCTCTACGTCCAAGGCCCTTTCCTTCTTCATAACCCATCTTGGTTAGTATTCTCAAACCTACACCTTTTGTGTGTTTTTCGAATGCACCAAAACCAACTTGATGAGAATGAGGAAAATTTGATGAGAAACCTTCACTGCATACCTCAGATGTGTTTTCTGAAACAGATGTAGAAGGCACTTCCTTCAATTCTTCTTTTCCTTTGTTATTCTTTGAAGCTTTTACTTGAACCGTGCTCTTTCATTCCAAGTAGTCTTCATACAACACCTTCACCATCTCGGCCATGGCAAACACCGAATCTCTGAACTCCTTCTCATCTTGAGAAAGTCCTCCTGTAGATGCCATTTTCCTCCTTGAGATGTGCTCTTCCCTGGATAACATGCAAAACTCAAATCCAAACGTCAACTAGCTCTGATACCACTTGATCCGTCAGGATTTTTCGAATGACTATGGTTGAGTTATTATTTGCATGCATTAAATGACCATTGGGAAACTTAATGAAAGAGCGAGAAAAGCAAATGAATTATACATTCATTAACATATTTGCAGATCTGAAAAACAATGAAAAATAGCAAACCATAATGCACAAGTTTGATAACGGAGTTCGGCACAACTTTGCCTACGTCTTCGGGCCTTTTCTCTGTGAGGGAGGCTTCTTGATTTCTTTTCGAAAGCTTATTAGTACATCTTTTACAATTTCCGATTGGCTTCTAGACTGATCTGGTCTTGTTTGCCATGATCTCTAGAATCTTGCACAACTTACGGCACCTGAAACGGATGTCCCAAGCTCTCAGAAATCGTCCAACAACATCTCTACCTCAACAACTTCCTTGCCTCAAACTGGCCTTGACTTGGCTTTGCCTCAGCATCTCTGCTCTCCAAAACTGTCAAAAAGCTTCCAAAGCATCCCCAAATGGCCTCAACATGGCCTTGGTTAAATAGTTGGGAAAGTTGGTTTCAATCTCCAACTTCCTCCCAAGAATTAGGCTCTAAAAAAGCCCAATAACTCCCAATTATGAGTTAATTACATTAAAAAATGCCAAAGTGGTTATAAAACCCACTTTCAACTATAAAATAGTTACAATTTGGCTTTTAGCCCCCTTTGCTGGGCATAAAATTCGTTTGACCATTTTAAAACTCCCGCGCGGTTACACACGGGCCAAAACGGAAAACATACGCGCGTTAACCAATGGTTAATACAACCCGCGCTCATTTAAATTACATATAACAAATACATTGCAATTTCAATGTATTGCAATGCAAATATATTGCAATAAAATATATGTAAACGGAACGCGTGCGCCAAAAACTTGAGCCGTAACATATGGTCATATGAATATATGTAACGTGTCCACGGGTCGGGGCTTGGCCCCGGCCCAACCCCCTTTCCCTTTCAACATAGCTTTAAACTTAAATAAATATTTGAAAGGATATATAACAAGGATCAAAGTCGGGATTATTGGCCAGCGGATATGTGTTAAATCTTTACAAAGGGGGAGGTCCCGGGGTCGAACCCCGCGGACTCCCCATAAACTTTTACATATGAAATTAATGCCCAACAAATGAGCGACACGTGGCGCCCTTAGGTTGGGCCATGTGTTCTCACATGATTCGTTCAAACGGACACGTGTCTTCACACAACTGGTCAATAAACATCCAACCAAAATGTGCCACCTCATCCATATGCCACGTCATCATGATGGTACGACCCTCCACGTGGCCATACGGACAGGTACAGTCAGCATCCCAATTTTTTCCCTGTTTGACTTGGCGGTCAAATCGCGATATCTCCTCCATACGGACTCCATTTGCGAAAATAAATATACCGTCAGAATCAGGAAAACGAGACGGACGCAATGGTGTTGGTTTCATCGGATTCCGAACACTTTCATTTTTGAGCATTTTTCATGCCCTGACAAGCTTCTGAATTCGATTTCGGATCAAAGAAAGGGTAAGATTACCATTTGGGGGGTCCAAGACTTGACCCTACGCACCATTTTGTTTACTATTGCACGTATGGCTAGGAGTGCGTCTCCACACATGGCTCTCCAGAGCTACTTCCAATATGCCATAGAGTGCACAGAACCTCGGGTCTTCAACTGGTCGGATGCAGTTCTTCGCAGTATGAAGAGGCAATTAACGAAGTGCAGAAAGGGTGACTTGAAGAAGTTCAAGTACATATCACTTTTGGTGTCCTTCTTCCTTGAGAGTGTCCCACTGTTGCAATTACAGGTTGATTGGGGTTTACTGGCCCCATAGGATTCGAGGATGCTGAGGTGGTGCAACCTCATGGCTTGACACGTAGCATGGCCTATCATCAAGTATAATGATTCATTTTTTGACTGGTTGCGGTCCCAGATGATGATGATTGACGACAACACATACGTTGGTTTGGATTTTCGAGGGGATCCATATTTGGACCTACCTGAGGATGCTCAGTGGGGTGACCTAGGTAAGAAGTACACATTTTGTTCTTTTTAAATGTTTTTATAATTTTTATCATATAAAATGTTTTTGTGTTTATCCAAGAACTAATCAAAAAACTCTTTTTGATGACACAGATGTGGGGCCATATCGACCTCCGGGAACGTGTCCTATTCAACGACGAGGAGAAGCAGCTCCAGTGGAGAGATGGGATGTCGAAGATTACGAGGCAGTGGAACAGAACTTGGAGGGGTTGACCGTGGACATCCCAGATATTGCTATTGGGGAGATCCCTAGACGTTACCAGCGCCATACTGTGGGTTTGTCCGAGTCTATCAGTCAAATTCTTCATGGGGTGGCTCGAGTAGTTGTGTGTTATCATGAGTGTCATCCATGATGCTATTTTGTAGAAGCTATGGGCTTCGTATTTTGAGATTTTGGTCCTTGGACAAAAAAATTTTGTAAAAATTTTTGATCGTTATAGACATATATACAAATTTTACTGGATTATCTTGTGTTGTGTTATGTAATGTGTGATTGGTTTATAAATGTCCCAAATGTTTGTCTAACACATAGTTAGCTAAAGCATCAGTCAATGTATTTAGACATCTAGGAATGTCGTGATACTCAATATAATCAAAATAACGTTCCAAGAGGCGAATTCGTAAATATACCCGTAATAAAGTAGGACTTCGAATAGCATAGACATTACTTAGCTGTAGTAATACTAGCTGTGAATCGAGTTGTATAACTAGGTGGTGGATACCAAGAAAAATAACATCAGTCAACAATTCGATGATGACGCTATATTCCACAATATTATTGGTCGCACGACCAAGGCACACACCTCACAGATTGATCAGTTCGTTCGTAGGTGCGTAAATTGCCCATGCAGTAGAAACAAGATTCTGAGTACTATGACTAGCGCCATCAGTGAAGCCAATGTGGGGTAGCGAAGACTCCAACATATGGAAACTAAGCACAACATAAGATAAGTGGTCGGGGGTAGAGACCAAATAACGAAAAAGCATACTAAAGTAATACACAAAAAGTATGATACGATAAAATACAAGAATTCATTCACATGTGATATTAGGCATAATAATTCTTTAAGTACAACCCATTTATGGGTTCACTCAAAGGGATACCATCGTAGTCCACCAACGCATAATCTCCTTTCTCCAAAACTTGTCTGACGATATAAGGACCTCGCCACATAGCTTCAAATTTTCCGGCTCCTAGCATATCCTGAACTTGTTTGTAAAGAAGAACCAGATCACCTTCGAAGAAAATGTGTGGCCTGACATGTTTGTCATATTGGGATTTGACTCATTTCTTCTGGGCTTCTATAAATAGGGTGGCATCATGACTGGTTTCGTCTAATTGCATAAGATACAACAGACGTTCTTCTTCAGCAGAAGTGTTCGGGAGAAGTTCGACAACTAGTTTTAAGGAGGGTATCTAACATTCAATCGAAAATATGGTTTCTAGACCATAAAATAAATGGAATGGTGTGAACCCGGTAGCAGACTTAATGGATGTCTGGTAAGCCCACAATACTGAAAACAACATCGTGTGCCAACTCGTTTTGTGAATCCCTATCATTCGTCAAAGCATGGTAATGACGACCTTGTTTATTGCTTCAACTTGGCTGTTGGCTTGTGGGTAATAGGGTGTTGAGTTTTCATGGAAAAAACCTAACTTTTTCAGTGAGTTCAGACATCATGAAGTTTCTAAAGTGGCTACCGTGATCAGTAACGATAGCCTGAGGAACACCAAAACGAGCAATGATGTGATTGAATATGAATAATTTTGCAGTCTTTCTGGTATTGTCGAATGTTGGCATCGCCTTGGCCCATTTCGTAAAATAATATACGGCTACTATAATGTATCCATGCCCCTCGAATGAGTGAGGGTGACATGTCATGAAATCGATACCCCATTTCGCAAAAGGACCAACAGATACCATAGGGTGTAGAGGAGCGGGGTGTGATTGTATTTTATTTTTGTAGGTTTGGCAAGTGTGGCATTTTTGGACAGCAATTATACAATTGTTGAATAAAGAAGGCCAAAAATACCCTGCCCATAAGATTTTATGGGCATTAGCATACCCAGACATGTGACCACCACAGGCTGCATAATGGCAGTCATTCAGGGCTTTCTCGGCTTCGTCAACATGAGGCAGCGTCAAAAAATGAAGTCAATCCCACGACGATAAAGAGTATCACCAAGGATAATATACTGACGGGCTTGGTAGCGTATTCGACGGTGGTTAGTGCTAGACAAATTGTGTCGAAAAGTATGGGTCTAGAGATATATGATGATATCCACATACCAAAGGTCATTGGAACTGATCAGAAAAAGGGATTCATCGGGTAATGAATCTTCTGCTACATTTTTCGTCTCAGAGCGGGGAAGGTCGCATATCAATTCGGCAAACACCAAGGATTTCTTGGGCTTAGCGCGTTCGAATTCTAAGTCAAACTTCTGGAGTATTATGATCCATTTGGAGTATTTCCCCCTAGCAATTGACGTGTAAGAATGTGCTGCATAGGGTTGCAGTTAGAAATCACCGTAGTTTTGCATAAAAGGATATAGTGTCAGAAATGTTGAACTTCTTGGATGACTGCCAAGGCCAGTTTTTCAACATGTAAATACTTGGTTTCGGTAGTCATGAGACTCCGAATCAAGTAACAGATGACATGTTCATCATAAGAATCATCCTCCTGGACAAGAACCATAAAAATGGTATAGTCCGAGGCTATGAGGTAAAGGAAATAATCCTGACTGTAATTAGGTGGGAAGAGTAGGGGAGTACGTGTCAAAGACAGTTTCAAAGATTCAAAAGATTTGTTGGTAGTGGTATCCCATACGAACTCAGAACTTTTCTTAAGCAGTCATGTAAATCCAAGAGTTAGCTCAACATAGTTCAGGATGAAACGACAAAGAAATTTTGCCTTCCCTTGCAAACTTTGTAACTGGCGAAGTGAGGAAGGAGGAGGGAGATTGAGAATCGCCTAGACCTTCAATGGATCTACCCTGATCCCTTGATGCGAAACAATAAAGCCCATAAGTCGGTCGGATTCTACACAGAAAACACATTTGTGGGGATTCAAGCATATATGGTAAAACTGACATCGAAGGAAAATGGCACGGAGGTGTATTGGATGATCTACATGGTGCATGGAATGAGTGGGTAAGTAATTGAGATATGGCTGCACAATGTGCTTTATTTCATGAAAGGCGTAAGCCATAACACGGTGAAAATTTGCACCAACATTCTTTAAACCGAATGGGAGTTTTCGATAGGCGAAATTGCCCCAAGGACAAATAAAAGCGGTCTTGTGTAGGTATGCTAGTACGATATTGATTTGATTATATCCGGAGAAACCATCCATCAGAGAGAAGATTTCACTTTTGGCACAATCGTCAACGATCTGGTCAATGAAGGTGGTAGGAAAGTTGTCTTTAGGACAAGCTTTGTTAATGCCCCTATAATCAATGCACATGTAGATTGTGCCTTGTTTCTTGTCGATTGGAACAAGATTGGAAACCCAGTCAGTTAGAGCCACCGGGTAGATGAAGCCAGCCTTAAGAAGTTTCTCAACTTCAAGTTTGATAGTGGCTGCTTTACATGGGTGGACTAGATGAAGTCATTGCCGGATGGGTTTAGCACCTGGGTATGTCTTAATTTCATGTACCACAATGTCGGGGTTAATACACGACATTTCTTCATAGCTCCACGCAAAGACGTCACTAAATTCTTGGAATATAGACTTGTAGGTGACCACTTCATCACAGGAACATGAAGCTCCGATATGCACATTTTCGACAATTCCAGGTTTTATGGATATGTTGAGAGGGAGGGTGGGTGAGATCTTACTTAAGTTCCCTTTGTAGAACATATCGTGTGTAGACTCGGGAACGGTAAAAATAACGACAACGGTCGACGGGGTCGAGATCTGTTGGTAACCCTCAATAGTGTGTTGTTCGAGGAAGAGGATGGAACGATGATGTCCATCATCCCAAGGGGTGTCTTCCATGGACATAATAGACATAATCATATCGTCCATGGGAAAAATGATGTGGAATGGATCTGGAGATAACTCACCAAGGGAGGGGGTAGAAGGGGTTTCCGATTGAATGGCTTGATAAGCGGATTCGACCGGACTCAAAGGCATTTCGTTGCCATATCGAAGATGATCACCGAGGTTGGGTACCATCCATGGGTCGTAAGACGCAGGGGTTCCATGAACATTGGTGGATATCATGTTGATCGAGGCGACAAACATATGTGGAACATCGGGTGGTGCGATGGGGAAAGTACCCATCAACGAGGAATCTTTACGAAGACCCACACTGACATTCTCGTATCTAGGGGGGGTTTTTGCAATGAACGATACGTTTCTAGTATGTGCATTAGAGTGAAAAAAGGCCAATTGGTCTACGGTAACTACTTTTCCTTGGTGTGGGAAATGCACGACATGAAAAAGATTGGACACAACTGCATGCATGGAATTGATCTAGCTATGACCAAGTAGAAGGTTGTAATCGAGAGGAGTGTCAAAGACCTCCACTTCAACGTTGACCGTTTTGCCTTCTAACGTAATAGGCAATGAAGGGAGTACACTGTAAGGCTTAAAACCAGAGCCATTGAAGGCTTTGAATGTGTTGTGGGATTCAGTCAAAGGAGGAGAGCCGATGGATTTTCATCAGGTAATAGACATGACACACATCGATGCACCTCATCAATAACTCTTCTACAAATGTTTTTGTCGGAGACAATAACTTGTATTTGGAATGTGAGTTGAGGGGGTAGCCTTGGAATGTGATCTTCCAAGTCAAAAATTATTAAATTTGTATCCGTAGGGTCGATTCCACCAATAGCTTTCAACAGTGCCTTTCGTTGTATAGGAAAAATCTGAAGGACTTCGAGGGCTGACATCGCAGATGGTGCTTGGGCCAGATCTTCAACAATACTGTAGTTCTGGGCAACATGTGCATGAGGATTGAATGTTGATTTTTGAATGACACCCTTTAGAGGAGGGCGAAAGACTGTATCTAGACTCGGTCGTTCGAGATGAAGAGGACCATTGGTAGGTGGGGTCGTGGGAGATGGTTGGACCAACGAAGGAGGTATTACATCAACCTTCTCTTTGGAGGAAGAATAATCTTTCTCTTGAGTGGTAGGTGTGATGTCATTCTTCTTTGAATTGCCTGTACACATTAAGACATAGGATGTATTGGAAGGGGAAGGTTGGTCATGAATGACCAATTGGGCCTGTTGTTGAGAGGGGAAGGGTTGTGACAACATGACCAGAGTGGGAGGTTTTTGGGTCCCTTGAAGGAACTTAGTAACCTCGGCTCATCTTGGACAATCCTTAGTGTAGTGATCATCGCCACAGATAAGACAAGGGTATCGGGGTTTGCGCTTATCCCTATCATCAATAGGTGGTGTTTTGGTTTTCTCAGTTTGTAGATTATTTTTATCCTCCTTGTTCTTACTCTTTTCTTTTTTGGATTTATTTTTGCTGGCAGGGGTAGATTGAACAAAATTTACCTCAGAAGTCTTGCCGGTGGGAGGGGTAGGAGACGAAGCATTTTGAACATTAGAAGAAATGGATTTTGGGTTGTTGTTGGAGGTTTGACCGGAATGAGGTTGGGCATGGAAAGTTCCAATCACATCGTCAGCTGCATGAGAAGAAACAAGAGTGGTTGAAGTAGCAGAAGTAGAAGGACGAGGTGCGTTAGGGAGTAAGTCATAAAGAGTACCCATTTGTGAGTAAACGAGGTCTAGGTATTGGGCACCACTGATTGCCTATTCTTCTATGACAACTCCACCCATGGAAATGTCATTCACGAATGATTTTGTGAACCACTCTGCCAACAACTGATCAAGAAGTTCAAGTTTGATGAGACATCATCTCCGTCGCCACTCATGAATGTGATCAGAGATATGAGTGGCTTTGGTTTGTTTGAAAGAACTCAAAATTTTGGTTCTCGTTTCATAGCGGATCAGTAACTGGTAGTGGGTGAGGAAATCCATAGTAAGGGTGTTGAAGTTAGTGAAGAAGCCTTGTGGTAATTCTATATACCACTTCACGACAGAACCTGTGAGGGTTTACTGAAAAAGGTGTAAATGAATAAAGTCATCCATCAAGGAGTTGGATGAGCACTAGAGGTGAAATTTCATTACATGATTGTTCGGGTCCTCTCCTGGTTTACCATCGAATTTAGGGATGTCGGATGGTAGTTTGGATGGTATGGTGGGCCATTGAGGAGAGTGACGGATCAGATCATTTAAAATTCTCAACAGATCAGGGAGGTCCAGGGTGGATAAGAAGGGTAATTTTCTATTCACATGTGGGTACTGGTGACTTTGGGGAGGGAGTCCCGTTAATAGACCAGTAGGACCATAAGCAGTTTGCATATAATGTGAATATTTGGGAAGATTTAGTTGTTGGTGTGGAGGCAAGTAATTCATAGGGTTGTACCCTTGAACAGGGGCATGGGGTTGAGAATTTGAGCCCCAAATAGGATTAGACGTACCTGGATAGGGTTGGCCCATACTAGGGGGTATGTTGGAGCTAACTTGAGGTTGTTTCCCCCCAGTCGAGTGAGGATTATGTTAAATAAGATAATTCCAATACTAGGCCAAGGATGGAGGTATGTTTTTTCCATAGGGTGGGGTAGGTGGGGGTTGCCCTCCAATTAGGGGTTGCGTCCCAATTGGGATTTGTCCTACAAAAGGGGGTTGAGTTTGGCCTCCTTGGTGAAATTGTCCACTAACAAGAATCTGGTAATTAGGTGTGAAAGACGGGATGGTGCCACTAGGATCAGTGACTCCGATAGAGGATGGAAGAGGTCCTCTAAAAGGGGGTGGAGGAAGTGTCAGAATGAAATTGGGAAGATGGTGCCCAGAAGGAGTGGGAATGCCAGGAGTCCTGGATGAGATTTGTGTAGGAGCGAGAATAGAAGAATTCAACGCATGATATCTAGGTGGAAGAGTTGGGGTGAATCTGGGCAAAAGCGACATGCCAATGGGAGCTTGGCTAACCACCATAGTCCCGGTGTGAGGACTCGTAGTATTTGGGACCATTGTGTGATGGACCGTTTGTAGGGGGATAGTCAAGATGTGGTCGACTGGCGGAGCGTCTGTACCAGGGAAATAATATGCAATAGTAAAAGGTATTGCGTCTGGATTAGATGTTTTGGGAAGCTCAGGTGCAACAGTGATATCAACGCCTGCTCCTGAGCCAAAGAGATCTTGTATAAAAATGCCAGTAGTCCAAAAATGATCTTGACACTCAGGTTCTATGAAAGGTCTGGTTGGTGATCCAAAAGACTGAACAACTAAATCTCCAGAAGAATTCACTTGCACAATACATCTCCCAGAGTCGAGAGGAAGTCGAAAGTCCTCTTGAGAATTGGTAATTCAAAACTGTTCTAGAGAGTTAGTTCTTTCCACTTGTGGAGTGGCAACATCTTGGACTTCACTCTGTTGAGGAGATCCCTCTGGTGAGTTGGTAGGCAAGGGTTGAGAACCTTCCAGATCTTCTGGGGGTAAGCCTTGCATTCTATGTGAACGATGTGGAGGGTCAATTGTGATCGAGTTAGAATCTCATGAAAGAAACTCTATGGCGAACTTGGGTAAATGAACAACATGCTCTAGTAAAATCTAGGAATCAAAACCAAGAAAACAAGACATTCCAGTTCTGAAGTCACTATTTGGTGATGAAATCCAACGTCGCAATGATGAGACAAGAAGGGGCTGGGCTAGGGTGGAAACGTTACGTTGATGACCTACTTAACAGACTTACACCCTGGTGCAAGCTCCCACACATAATCATGGGTATACCCTCCAAGGATCCCGAGTGAGTCTGGCTAACATCGATTCCAGGTATCGTGAAGACTTTCCCCTTCACAGTATTCTTGTGTAAGACCCTAAGATGATAGGCTACTACGGTTACCACCAACAATAATGATGCCTGGGGTAATAGTCGACAGTCCAATCCACACGCAAGGGCATGGTATCTAGCCTAAAATCAGCTTGAGAGGCTTCCACTCATCATTGTGGGTATACCTTCAAGTGACCCCCGTAATATGTGCAATCTCTACACCAATATCAACAAAGCAGGGTGAGTAACTCTGTCAATCTCGATGCGACCTCAGGTTTGATCCTTGTGTGAGAAGGGCTTTCCAGGACAAAATGATGCAAATGGAATTTGACACTCCTTATCACAAGATGCTATTGTGTGTTTTGTGCTTTGGAGAGTATGTCTCACTACCTATTCCAAAGCTCCAGCCTAGCTAGTGTTGGTGTAAAAGAGCCCTAGAAAAAGTTACTAGTTAAATTTTAAAATTGCACAATATTATTAAAGGCTATTGTTACTCAAAAGGAGACGGAAATGAAACCAATGTTGTGTGAGATTCTGACCCAACAATGCATAAATATTAATGAATGATACAAATTTTTCATTCGATGAATCCTATTTACAAGAGGGAAAGAGAAGTTTTCTGGAACAATGCGAACTATGATGTATGATCTTCTCTGAAATTCAATATCAAACAATCATGAACAATGCAAATTCTCTATTTTTTGTCTTTTAGTACTTAAATGCCAATATTTTTCAAATACAAGGGTGATTTAAAAAATAAAATGTCTTTAATTTTTCATTAGAAACCAAACAACAGGGATGGAACTAAGAAAAAACAAGCAACCAATGAAAAAGAAATACACAACAAACACCCAAACCAATCTTTCGATGAAGACAAAAATAACAAATTGACAAGACTAGTCTCTTCAAATGCACATGGGTAACACTTTTCCAAGTAATAAGTAATTGAAAAGGACAATTGATCTCAACTTTTAAAACCAATCAAAGGCTCCCAACCAAACAAGTACTCGGATTTCAAAACCAAAGATTATAACCTTGTTACGAAAAGGTCAAGAGGTAAAAATTGAGAAAAATGATCAAGAAGAGCTTTCGATTTCCGAAAAATAATCATTCATGAGATTTGAAGTCAAGAAAAATTCAATCACTGGCCAAATAAGTTCTTCCTAGACACACAAACAAATCTAGGCATCTGAGGACACAAAAGACCTATTCCAAAATTTTCACAAGTGAGTTCGCAGGCTGGGAGTGGGGTACAGTTCACACAATTCTTTCACCAATTCTCCATTCAATCTTGCTTAACCTTTTCCATGAGAATTCTTTCAATATATAGGAGAAGGAGATATGGTTACATGGATGAGGATGATCCCACTAAATCTGAGAAGTCAGTAGGATGCCAACCATGTGAATGTCAACTCATTTTCTAGAAGATCCCCTTCTAGAACCTTCATGACCTCTTCTCCTTTTCAATCCAAAAAACAGGTTTGCACCCTATCTATAGAGCAGACTGCGAACAGTTCGCACCCCAAGTGTGGGTTGTCTATGAGAATGGGGGATTTTTTCATCTTGTAATACAGGCATCCTGTGAACTCACCTTAAAAATGTGTTTTTGGAAGGAGATAGCAGTCACTTTTCTTAGGCAAAAAGTCCTTGTGGGAGCCTGAATACATCACTTGTAGAAACATCACCAGAGTGACCAAAATCATGTGTAACAAAAGCATATTCTCATGAGGGATTTCATTGTAAGGGGACCACTTTGGATTTCATCCATTTGTGCACCTTATCAATCATGATAAGACAATAATGAGTCATCTTTTCATCAAACAAACTAAGTATCATCATGTATAAATGACAACTCATTGATCCATCTTCATCTATGCATCATATCAATGATCCATCTTTATCAATTGGTTTCCACTTTGACATATATCATTCAATCAAGGATAATACATATACATTGTTCATCAATCATCAATCAATCAATTACTTGACATCAATCAATGCCATCAATCAATCAAACCATTTTCATCAATGACACATGATCCAACAATCTCCCAAATAATCAAACCATTGGCATCAATGACCACTTTGGAGTTCATCCATTTGTGCACCTTATCAATCATGATAAGACAATAATGAGTCATCATTTCATCAAACAAACTATGCATCATCATGTATCAATTACAACTCATTGATCCATCTTCATCTATGCATCATATCAATGATTCATCTTTATCAATTGTTTTCCACTTTGACATCTATCATTCTCATCAAGGATAATACATATACATTGTTCATCAATCATCAATCAATCAATTACTTGACATCAATCAATGACATCAATCAATCAAACCATTTGCATCAATGACACAAGATCCAACAATATCCCAAATAATCAAACCATTGGCATCAATGACAACATGATCCAATAATCTCCCCCTTTGGCATTGATGGTAATACCAACATTAATGTCAACACCAATTACCGATTATTGATGTCAACATGTAGATAAGGCATGCTCTATATCAATAGTCATTGTGACTATCTCTCCCCATTAATAAACATCAATCACATGAATGTGATTAACTCTCCCCCTTTGACATCAATGACAAATGGCCATTCTCTTCTTGGGGATTCTCCCCCTGCTTGAACTCTCCTTGGGGATTCTCCCCCTTTATCTTCCTCTGAATAATCTCTCTCCTTTTGAACAAGGGATATCACTCTGATGTAATGCTGAAAATACATCGAACATACTCCCCCTGTGACCATCGCTCCTCCTAGAATTATGCTTCTGTGCTCTTTCTTCAAATATAGGGCTCTTTTCTAGGTATGCATCTGATAAATATCTCCTCCTAGAATCATGGGAAGAAGAATGACCCCCCCTATCTTCTCTGCAAGATGAACAATATGCTACCATATGAAAATCCTTGGACCTGTTCATCCATAAAACTTGTTCCATACCATGCATCATGAATGTCAACAATAAAAATAAGGAATCATGAACAATATATCAACCAAGTACATCATGTACCAAAAATGTGCCCACAATGCACAACACCCATGTAGATCAACCATGTGAAAAAAGATATCATCCATGGAATGTATCAAACATATGCCTCTATCAACATGGCAACATGTGCATCTACCAATATGCCAACCATGTGCATCTACCAATATGCCAACATGTGCATTTATCAACAATACCATCTATGAGTGTACCATCATGCATCATCACTTGCACCAAGAAAGTATATCAACCATGCATCAACAAGCTATGACTCCCCAATATAGCCCAATCACATGCAAAATGCATGCACAATGATATCCATCATATGCTTCCAATAATATATCATAAGATATATCAATGAAATTCAAATATGTACCAGCCATGTACCTCAATATATCAACATCAATCCATACTCACGGGTTAGTGTCATGCATCCAAGATTTATTTTAAATCGTCACCTTACATGATCTAACATAGAACCATGAAAACCTACAACAAATAGTGTCATAACCTGCAATAAACAATGTCAGATTCTGCAACACAGAGTTATACCATCACATCAAGATGCAACCCATGTGCATTGCCTTTTTCCCAAGGCTTTTCCACATATATGCGACCTTATGCACAATAGAACGCGTATGTACACCACCTATTCAAGGTTAGTCGACGTATGTACATGAATATCACCATGGTCACCTGCGTATGCCTCAATAGATGACACTTTTGAACTTCCCTTAAGTCTATCATTCTGATCTGGCTGCTCTGTCTTCTTCACCCACTTCTGTAGATGATCTTTCTCCTTAGAACTTAAACTCTGAGCATCCATGTTTTCAAAGATGTATCTCTTTCTTACTTCATTCCTTCTTCTAGCCATGCTATGTGAAGTCATCATCATGGAATTTCTTCTTGTGTTCCAACACTCCTGGGATTTGTGGCCAAATCCACTACAACTATAGCATCTCATGGAGTTACAGTGAATAACAATATGTCCTACTTGATCACATATTCAACACCTTGTGGTGTTATATAATCTTCCATTATATCTCCTTTCATAAGATCTACATCTAAAAGCTTTGTGACCATATCCATTACATGAATAACAATACCCATGAAAAACACTTTCATACCTTTGCTTTGGTGTCCCAAGAATAGCTTCTTGATGTCTTCCTTGCTTTGTTATTTTTAAATTTTCTTTGCCTTGTGTAGATGGTTTCTTTGAAACATTGTATTCCTTCTTGGATGGAATTACCTCATGCTTCTTTGAGGTTCTTTCTTCAAAATGTGTATCTTCTCCGTTGTATCCAAGACCTGATTTATCACATGATGATATTTGTCTTTCCAAGATCTCATCCAAGATTCATGAGCTATTGAAGAATTTGTTTGACTTTTCCACCTTCTTTCTAAGGACAACAATTTCAGATTCTAACTTACAACATGATTCTTCCTTTTCATTTAATTGAATCTTCAATATTTCCTCTATTCTTTTGACTTATTCAATTTGGGTTTTGAGATGGACAATGGTTTCAAATTTTTTGCCAATCTCATCATCTATATTCATGTATTCTTTTCCATTCTTTAGTCTTGTGATTTCTTCTTCCTTTTTATTGCTCTCTTCTTGTTCCTTGATCATTTATTTTAACTTCAAGATGTGCCTCTGAATCCTCCTAAAAAAATTCTTAGTGTTATCCGAAAGATAGTTATAGTGTGTATAAAAATGATCACTTCTATATCTATATAAACCTTCTTCAATTTCCTTTTGAAGTTTTAATAGATTTTCTTCTATTCTTTTCATGGGATAATTACCATCAAACTTTACACAAACTATTTCTATATATTCTTCTTCACTTGTAGAGAAAAATTCATCATCATCATCATCATTGCAATCAAGTGCTTTTGAGGTTCTTTACCTTCATTTGAAGTATCTTCACTATCTTCCTTTTTGCCAACAACAACACATAATTCTTTGCCTTCATCTTCAAGATCTTCCTTTGTGCTATCATTACTTGATTCTTTATCTTCAC
>CBVK0100094230.1:0-10231 GCA_900067695.1 Picea abies | reverse complement strand
ACTCATCCCGAGTCACTCAGATCTGGGCAGTGATGCTTTGAAGGCCTCGAGCTTAGCTTGAGATGCCTCGACTTGTCGCTTCACCTAAGCTTCCTTCTCAGCAAAATCCTGGATCAATTTCTTTGTAATAGGCCCTTCTAGGTACCATTCCACTGTCGCAACCACTTGGTCCAGTTGCGAACCCTGTCCTTTGATCTCTTCAAACATTGAGGATGGTAGTAATTTGTTGTTGGGCCACGAACTATTCTTGTGATCTCTTCATTCTCTCATCTGCAGTGAGTGACTGCATCTGTGCTTGTATTGTCATTGCCTGTTGTTGCGCCTCCTATAGCTGCGCTTCCAACTTCCTAATCTTTGGGTCTTCTGTGAGACGTTTGTAGGTCTGCGTGCTTCTATTGCTTAGCTTCTTGCATTCTGAGGTGAGGACTCTAATCCTTTCCACTACGATCTTAGCGACTTCCTCCCTCTGGTCGCTCACTTCCTCTGGAGTGCTAGGTACTGCTTGAAGCTCCAACTCTGTTAACCTTGCTTGAAGCTGCTAGATGGCCTCAACGAGCTTCATCACTTGGACCTCAACTGCCTCATGTTCCTCCTGTGCCAAGCCTGGCACAGAGTGAAGTGCTTTGCTTACCACTTCCTTGAATGCAGTCTGCTCCACAAGAAGCTAGCCCTTTTCCTTCTGTATCTTCTCTTTGTCTCCCTCAAGCATTGTCCGAAACTCATCTCTCTCGTTTTCATACGCAGTTACATAGTACCACACAACTCACAGTTGCTCCAAGATCTCCTCTTTTTCTTTCTCAGGGATTCTATAGCTTATTCCTTTTATTCTTGGACTCACTGAAGTCGAGCCTCCATTACATATGCCAATCTTCGAAGTTGGGTTGGTTCATCCCCCAACTCTGCAGTCTCCGACGAGGAGGGTGCAGTAGGTACTACGTGGCTAACTTGAATAGCTTGTTGTATCTCCTTCAACTCCTTCTCAATTCTTACATACATATCTTCTTGCTTCGTGTCATATATCTACAAGAGATCTTCAGACACATCCTCCATTGCTCCGTGGACTAGACCGATGTCATCCTCCATGAGCGTAGCCTCTAGTTGGGGCTTACTGGCATGGGTCTTCTTTCTTGTTGAAGGTTTCTGCGAAGAAACCTTCCTCTTATTTGATGTTTCTATCTTGGTAGGGGGATCCTTCATCAGTGTAGCCTCACCTTCTCCTTTATTTTATCATTGTTCCCCTCCTCTTTCTTGATTTACTTCATCTCCTCCTCCTCCTATGGGCAAGCTAGGTCTACTTTCTTTCGAGGCGTTGTCTTCCTCATCAAAATCTATGTCTTTGACTTCCTCCTTTTTCTTCTTCTTCTTCTTTGCGTTGTTCTGTCTGACATGCTCGACCCGGGTGACCAAGGGGCTTCCTATGATGTCAGGTTCAAATAGTTCTACATCATCAACTGATACATGGAACTTTGTTGGCCACTCCTTCATGATCTGTTCCATTCTTCGTATGCCAGCTTATAGTAGGACTGTAATTGATCCTTTCTCTCATCCTTATGCGTAGTGATATAAATGAAGTGTCGATCTGCGTAGAACTTAGATAATGGTCTATACTAGTGCAATGCTCATGGAGTCATACATGGGAACGACTCAATAGAAACTTCTAGTTGCTGATAATAGGCATGGAACACTACGTTCGACTAGCACTGCTTTGACATGTCATTCATGTACCATAGGGTCGAGGAATTTGTGGCCAATGGCTCCAAAGGTTCAATCTATGGGAAGGAAGCTCCTTTCGTCATTGGCCAAGTGACAAATGCGATCAACACAAGAAACCAGTTGAAATGGAACTCCTATCCTTGATCCTACGCTTCATAGAAGTCTTTCTTGAGCTCGTTGACGAGGTAGCTCGCCTAATTCATTTTCATCCCCTCCATCCATTTTCCTGTGAGGTCCACCACGAACCCAGTGACCTACGTGGGGAAGTTATTTCTGAAAATATTACCAGCTATGAGATGACAAGGTAGGCGCACTACATCATCTTGGATGGAGACTACCTTGTAGCCTCACTTTCCCTTCTCAACTTCGTCGTATGCCTCCTTAATGCGTTGTGCTAGGGAGTGATATGAGGTCTTTCCTGGGTATAACTGCTGAAGTTTGGGTCCCTGCATGCTCAGTCCTATGATCAAGTGGATCAATGTCAGATCCATAGTAAAGTTCATGTCGAGACATAGGTATCCTCCATGATAGCACGACAATAGGAGTTTAACGCAACCGTTAACCTCATGATGTCGGCCAAAGTGAGGGATCTTCATGGAATTCAATATCATGGACTGTGTGAGCTCCTTAATCCATGGTTGGGAGACTATGCGGGGCTTCTTCCCAGTCATCTTCATCAAATATCCGTGAGGCACGAGCATCGCCTAGTTCTTTTTGTCACCAAGGTTGAAATCGTTGTTCTGCAATGCTAGGATCTGTCCCAACTGGCTTCCTTCTATGTGTATCCCCTTCGAGATGTATGCAGTGATCAATGTGTACTCAAATTCACATGGAATGTTATCGCGGTTAACCGCACCAGCCAAAGGCGGGATGTAATCAGGTAAGATCGAAGGGATCTGCTTCGCGTTAACCAGATCATCGTGATGCTTACTTCGTTTCTCAGTAGCAGGGTTAGTATGGCCCGAACGTCATCCAGTTGAGGGGGAAGCCTGCATTCCCCTGGTCGATGATGCCTATACTCCCTCAGACATATATTTATCAACCACAAACTTCTTTAGAACCTCTTCAATAGATTTCTCTAGCTCGGTGCGCTCGGTCGACATTCTCACTATTAACAAATAAGTCGGGGTAGGTAAATAGATAGTGGGGTAAACAATAGGTGGCGAGGTATGATAGCACAAATCGACACACACAATCACTTCTCTATTAGATCAGATAATCACGGGTAGAAAAAATTGATCCTGGCGCAGTGTCTGATGGGTTAAATAAGTGAGCATCATAATAGATTCCTCCAATGGACAAGAATGCCTCAATCAATGTGAATATGTCCATTATGGCGTGGTGTCAACGTCCCAAATGTGTTCTAGTCACCCATAAATGTGTTTCATATCCATTCGAAGCGTCGTTCTAACGATCGGAGTGCCTCCAATGGTCATATAGCTTTGCCAAAGTGAAGTCCCATTCTGCATGGTTATGTTGTTCCAACTTCGGGTGAGGTTCAGAGCCTGCAAGCCTGCCTCCTACAAAGTCTTCTTTGGAACTTCTTGTAGCTTTTCTAACTTGGATTTCTTCTTATTGAGCTTCCTTTCCTTCTTTCCTATGATCTGAGTCTTTAGATTCCTCTTTCTATTCTTATTGTTATCTTCTCTTATCATAGTAGCTTCGTGTTGTTAATGAGCTCTCAAAGGGTTCAAAGGTAATACATATTTTCTTATTAACTCTAGGGTGGGTATTCTTCTCTCTTGCATGGATAGGTCCTACAAACCTTCTTGCATTTTTTCAACCTCGATAGCTAATTCTCTTTCCTTATGTTGCTTTGACTTAACTTCTCGTTCTTCTATTAGTCGATTTATTTTCCTAGCTATGAAATCCATTAGTTCTTGCTTTTTCTTTTCTGTAGCTTCTTCCTCTACTTTCCTTCTAATGTGATCCTTCTCAATCCAAGTTATTCCTAAGAAAAGGGGAAAAGGGGCGTTGTTCTCAACAAACCTAATAACTTCAAATTCTTGTTGATTCGGTGTTCCATGGATGATAATAGGTACATTAGTAACTCTTCCACACAGGGTTATCATCTTTCCTTTAAACAAGCCTATCCTTCCCAGTGAAGGTACCACAGTAGGTTTTCCCAAAATTTCCCAATTTCTTTCTGTCATAATATTCACTTATGTTTCCTCATCCAAGACATAGTCTATGTCAAAGTCTCCTATTCTTGTACTTATGCGTTGTTTTTCTTTCAAGATCTCTGATAAACTGACATCTTTGTGCTTATTCATTGCTTCTTTTAACTGTACTAACATAGTCTGAGATTTATCTGATTCTTTCGCTTTATGATTATCTAACATGCTCTTATTTTCTTGACTCATGTTTATTTGTTCAACTTTAGAAATCATCTTTGGATAGTCCTCAACTTCATGACCAAAAACTTTACAATAGAGAAAAATAGGACCTGCACCAATGCATTCCTTAGCAAGATGTCCTGGTCTTATGCAATTATAACATAATGTCAATCCTCTCTTTCTCTTAAGTGTTCTCCAACCTCTCCTGTACTTTGCATTAGGATCACAGTGTTGGATTTGCAAAAAATTCTTTCTAGGTTCCTACATCCACTTATTAGTCCAAAAATTATTTCTATGCATAGGAATAACATATCTTTCTCTATTTCTATCAAATTTATTCAGATCAACTCTTTTTTCTAACTGTACCCTAGCTTTCAGACTAAGACAGAATCTATCAAACATACCTAGATTCATGCTTTCGAAAGAAAAATTTCCACTTATATTACTCTATCTAAGAAAAAGGATTTATCTCTTTTAATATCTTACCTCTTTTCTTCAGATCGGATTTCTTTCTTAGCATAGAGCTTCATATGTCAAGTAGAATATTGTGCACTACAACAAAAGATCTATGCACAAAGCTTCTCTTTTCTTTCAGTTCCTAGCAATCACAGTTTCAGGTCCCGACAATGGAACCATTTGTTAGCACAGGGGCAGACCTAGGTTTCAACGCTTCAACAACACACCAACAAAACCCTCACTACCGGCCCTTTCGGTAACACCTGTGAAGCAGGTGAAGTCTCATTCGAGGTAGAGGCAGGGGGGGTTATAGGACTCAAGTGTATGTAACCAAGCTAGGACACAAATCTGTGATTATAACATCTCGTAGAGTACTTAGGAATAACACACCTTAATTCATTAGCTTTATTCACATCGTAGATCAAACCCTAAGTACAAGTCGATGAAGTAACAATGACAAAATATACATCGCACTTAGCATCAGAAGTTAGATATAACACATTCAACATAGACAAAGCACTAAGCATTCATAGATTTATCCATCATTCATAATGCACTAAGAAAATATACAACATAAGTATCATAACACAAATAAAACCATCAACACATGATATACGTGCTTCACCCCAGTGTGGGGCTACGTCCACCAACAAATTATTCTTATTTATTAGTCTTCAATCTCTTACATTTGTTTGCTCATGTGCACTAAGCCATAGAGCCAAGCTTCGCACTGGATAGGTGATCTACACACTGTGCACCAGATCCACCTTCCCAAAATCAAGTCAAGGCACAAATCCAACTCTACTAGGTACATAGCCTTACATACATGCTCTGTTGCACAAAGTAACTCATAACTACTTGCCTCTTGCACTTAGCTAGACTCTACTTACTTAGATACTTCTACCTTACAATGTTTTCTTATTTATACTTTTACATTCCTTACAAAAAGGCCTAATCATGGGTAACCCCATGGGATGACATCCCATAACCCATTAAATAAACCCTAATGAACCCCTTGTTGGGTCTAGAAAACAAGTGAGATCCTGCGATCTCAGCTCTGCCTGGGCACTCCATCTTCGACCAGCCTGTCGATGTCCAAAAGGTGGTCAAAATCGACCAATGTTTCCTCAAAACTTGGTTGAGGGCCAACAACGACCATGCTGGAATAAAACCTTAAAATCAAGCCCGTGAAGCTTATTAAGGGTTAGGGCCTTGCAAGGATGATGGTGCATTCAAACTGCGACGTTTTGGGAATCAACTTCATCATTGATCTATCAAAGAATCCTCAGGAAGAAACAACTTCACAGGTGTCTCAAAAGTTCGTCGATTCATCGATGTATACAGACATCATCTATGTGTTGAGGAATCTGAAAGCCCCTCCGAGTTTGTTAGACCAAGGCCAAGTTCTTAAAGCTCAAAGCTATTACATTCTGCATCTTGGATAACTCACTGTATTGGAAAGATCCCGGAGGGATATTGCTGAGTTGTTTGCTGGAAGATGACGTGAAACGAGCTATCAGGGAATTACACAAAGGCGACTGCGGAGGACATCACTACTGGAAAACCAATGCACATAAAATCCTAAGAGAAGATTACTATTGGCATATCATCTTCGTAGATGTATACAAAGAAGTTTCCAGTTGCCAAGAGTGTCATATTTTCGATGGAAGGAGAAAGCTGCAGCCCCTGCCATTGAAACTGATCTCGGTCGAAGCACCTTTCATGCAATGGGGTTTGGACTTTATAGGGGAGATCTATCCTCCATCCTTGGTGAAACACAAATGGATACTCACAACCACATAGTACTTCATGAAATGGATAGAACTGATTCCAACGAAGCAGGCTACCATCATTTAATTTTTGGAGACAAACATCATGTTGAGATTTAGATTCCCTATCAAGATCATAATAGATAACACAACCACATTCAAGTCCAAGAATATGGAGAAGTTTTGTCAAGATTACAATATAACCCTGGGACATTCTATAGTGTATTACCGACAGGGAAATGGGTTAGCAGAATCATCAAATAAAAGTTTGACCAGGATCATCAAAAGAATCCTACAAGACAACAAGAAGGCCTGGCATAAAAATCTTAATTACGCGCTATGGGTGGACAGGGTCACTACCAAGAAGTCAATCTCGACATCTTCATTCCAGATCGTATATGGTGCAGATGCAGTTTTCCCCACCTCACTAGGGTTTCCCGTCAGGAAGTTGTTGTAGGAACAGGAAGTTGATCCAGATGATGTGCAGAGGAGGATAAATCAACTGATTCACACACAGTAGATGAGGGAGCAGGTGTACAATCGATCACAACTCCACCAGGAGAGGATGAAGAAAACTTTCAACAAGCAATCTAAAAAGGAGGAATTTCATATGGGGGATCTTGTGTTGAAATGGGACATGAGGAATGAAGATAAAGGAGAGAACGAAAAATTTGATCATCTTTGGACGGGTCCATTCAGAATCAATGCATATCATAGGAATAACACTTACTTTCTAGAAGAACTCAATGGAGAGTGCATTGGTTGGGGGCCTGTAAACGGCAGGTTCCTCAAACACTATCTGGTGCAATAAAGTTCATTTAAGTCACATGTCATTGTAAATAGTCATTTTATTTTGTTTTCAAGATAGGCATTGTCGAGTTAGTGTGTCAGTAGAAAATTAAATCCCGACGTGAAGGCCCTAAGTTTATGTTGATTTTGTTCAAAACTGTGTCAATAATTTTTAGATTGCATTTTTGTTTTTCGTTTTTCAGTGTATGAAAGTCGAATAAGGCCCAATGATTAGGCACCTAGTCTGTTGTTTTTTTCTACCTCATTGGGAGGATAACATCCCTGTTGGAGCCAGTTGTTAGCGTCGTCATTTTTCTTTTTAGTAAGATTCGGTCTTAGTCGAGTCATGGTCCGTGTGTCAAAGCATGTGAGGTCAAGTATTGAACAATAAAGGAATCGAAGTCAGCAAGTGGTCAGTTGGCCCTTGGATTCGGGAAGGGATGTCAGAGTCAAAACATGTGTAAATGGTACGATTTTGTTCCCAAAGAGTCAGGTCCTGTTAGAAAGGAAGTTTTTACATGTCGAGAGTCGAGGAAAGTTGTTAAATAGAAGTCGTTTCAGCAAGTGCAATGACCATCATCATCTCATTATGAGGGCTGAAAGAATGAAAAATCACGACGCTCGTATCACGTATGCTCTGTAACCCTTATCAATTTTACTTTACATGCCCCGAAGTGCACTCATTGCATGATTGTGCTACAAAAAATCATTAGTTTTCTTCAAAACCTCCAGTCGCCATGAATTCAGTGTTCCCTGGCATGATTCCACCTCTTTCCCACTCTGCTATAAATTCTGGTGGTTTTGCATGTATTCTGGTTACCAGCTAGGCTTATGCAATGTGTAATTCTTCTCACAATTCCAGGTTGATCTAAATTCGTGCCTCGGTCCTGTGTCGAATCCACCACCCGCAGAACAAGAACAAGTTGCGCCATGGTAACCTCCCAAAGCATAAGGAAAGACGCGTCAAGTGGTAGAAGCGTTGGGCCCGTGATCCGGATTTTATGAGTAGAATGAAATGACTACAAATTATTAACAGGTTCTTAACAAAAAACAATAGAGATACAGTAAAATTGGTTTTCTATTCAATAAGGAAATAAGATGGAACTATAAAATGCAGTAGAAAACAAGCTTGTTGGAATGGTGGCGGCTTATCTCTGAGAAGAGATGTGACGGCTGCACTCATTCGCAATAAAATGATTTCAATGAGGATATGAAGGCATTTTTACAATAAACAGGAATGCCAAAAACCCTAGACATCCAAAAACCTAACCATAGGATATGAAACTCCAAAAGTCATGTGGGCCCCATTTGGGTAAGTTAGTACATCAACTTCTCGGGGTCGTAACTTTTGCATACGATCTATGTTTTAGGTGCATGATAACCCGTTGGAAAGGTATCATCGAGGAAATTCATTTTGGGGGAAACATCAAAAGAACTACAATTTTGTTCCCCGTTTTCCTAAAAAACATCGTTTAGGGCCTCAAAATGGCTCTGGAAGTTTCAGGACTCGAAAAACTGCTAAAAATAGTAAATTACCAAAATTGACAGAAAAATGTTTAGAGATAGTTGGAAAAGGTGGGTGGCAACCAATATCCACCTAGACAAATCCTCCCTCCTTAGGAATCAATGGTCTCCATTGCATTGAGTTCCCCCATTAGATGAGGAAATTTCTGCTGAATTTGGCCCCGGGTGAGCCACTTGCCTTGGTGCAGGAGTTGCCTTGCTTTGACAACTTGATAAATATGGATCCTTTGTTGTCAAGTGCCCTTGATCTATGTGCCCACAATATGATCATTGGATGTTTGTTGTATGCAGTCGTGGTTGAGCTATGTTGGTGTCTGTTGTTCTGCTACTTCTGAGGTGTCCAATAATGGTGGGAAATAAGGGCGAAGGAGATCGACGTTGAACACTGGGTGCAGGGCAAGGAAAGGAGGAATGTTGAGCTCAAAAAAATTATCACCCATAGCCTTGGTGATGGTGTTTGACCCATAACAGAGTGGGTGAATATTTTGATGGGGTCTTGTAAGGCATTCTTTCTGCAAGTGCAACCAAACTTTGTCACCCACCTGAAACTTATGTGGCACCCAATATTGATCATGGCACTGATTGTACCTGTCATTGGACTTCTGTAGGATATCCTGAACCTGTTGGAGGATGTGTTGGATCCCCTCAATGAACCAAGTGTCTTTTTTAGCTTCATTTGGAGTAGGAGATGAGTCAATCGAGGTGACCACAAGGGGAAGTGCAACATCTATGAGACCCAATGGTTGGAATCCCAACCCCACCTGAAAGGGGTTATGGCCGCTTAAGATATGCAAGGATCGGTTGTAGCTATGTTGGACATACGGAAGGCTCTCATCCCATGTGCGAGGGTGCTTGGAATTATACATGCGAACGATATGCACAATCATTTGATTTATGACCTCGATTTGGCCATCTATCTGGGATGGAAGGTCATGGATTTGGTGAGCTTAGTGTCCAGCAGTGACCAAAGACTCGACCAAAATGTGCTGATAAATCGACTGTCCCAATCTGAGATAATGTTTTGAGGGATTCCAAAATGTACCCAGACTCGTTCAAAGAATATCTTGGCAGTGGCCTCTGCTATGATGCTCTTCTTGTAGGCAACCAGAATCGTTGTCTTAGAAAAGTGATCAACAACCACAAAAACACAGTCATTTCCCCACTTGGTGGACGGGAGGCCCGAAATGTAGTCCATTGAGATGGATTCCCATGGCCTGTCAGGAGTAGGAAGAGGGGTGTACATGCCATGTTTCTTAGTGGTCGATTTGGAAATAGCGTAGGAAGTGTAGGACCTGATATACTTGTTGACCTCCTGTCGAAATTTCGGCCAGTAGAAATGTTTCTGTAGCATCGCCACTATCTTTTTGATACCGAAGTTCCCTACCACCCGACTGTAGTGGGCTTCCCAGATAATCTTTGCTCACTCGCTTGATGGAACACAAATGTGTCCCAGACGACACAACAACCCATCCTAAAGATGGAAATTATCGACAATTGCATTTGCACCCAAAATTTGGTAGGTGGTGGTGAAGTTCGGGTCTATCTCATAGCACTGTGGTGAGTGCCACGAATGGCGGTCTGTTGAGGCAATCAGTGACATGGTTGGTGCTTCCTATTTTATACTTGATGTTGAGGTGGAATTGC
>CBVK0100094215.1:0-10847 GCA_900067695.1 Picea abies | reverse complement strand
GTGAAGAGAGTTTCCATCATTTGAAGGAATTGTTGACCAGTGCACCTATTTTAAAGGTTGCAGATCTAGATAATATTTTTTTGTGTGCATGGATGCATGCAAGGAAGGGTTTGGGGGAGTCCTTACACAAAATGGTCAAGTCATATGTTACGAGTCAAAGAATGTTAAAGAACATGAAATAAATTATGTTACCCATGACTTGGAGTTGGTAGCCATAGTTCATGCCTTAAAAATGTGGAGGCATTATCTCATGGAAAGAAAGTTCAAGCTGAAGACAATTCATAGGAGTCTGAAACACTTGTTTGAGCAACAAACACTGAATTCCAAACAAACTAGATGGCTAGAATTTTCCAGTGAATATGATTTTGACATCAAGCATATCAAGAGAAACGAGAATAAAGTGGTTGATGCACTCAATAGGAGGTGCATGAAATGCATGCTACAACCATTAGCATGGAATGCTCAGATTTAAAAAGTAGAATTTTGGAAGTTGTAGCATCATACCAACATTATGCGCAAGTTACGTAAGTCTTGCAATAGGAAAGTGTACCATTAAAGTTTAAAGATTATAGGTTGGAGGAGGATGGAATCCTCTTATTTAAGGACAAGGTTTATGTCCCTAATTCTCTGGAGTTGATAAATTTAGTGTTGAAGGAGATGCACAATGTACCATATGTTGGTCATCCAGGATACCAGAAGACAATTGCAACAGTAAAAAGCTAGTATTTCTAGCCGGAAACGAAGAAGGATGTGGTTGATTACATAGACAGGTGCATGGAATGTCAGAAGGTGAAGACTGAACACATGAATCCAACCAAATTGTTATAGCCATTACCCATTCTTGAATGGAAATGGGAGGTAGTTACAATAGATTTTATCACCAAGTTGTCAAGAACAATAGGGCAACATGATTCCATCATGGTAGTGGTGGACACGCTTACAAAGGTTGCACATTCTATACCAGTGAAAATGACTCGCAAGGCAACTAACATTACAAAGATTTATAGGAATGAAATTGTCAGGCTACATGGTGTGTCTAAGGCAAAAATGTCATACAGAGATACCAAGTTCACTTCTAACTTTTGGAAGGGGTTGTTTAAGGGATTTGGGACTAACTTGAATTTCAATATATAATATCATCTATAGTTAGATGGGAAAACAAAAAGGACTAGTTGGATAATTGAAGACATGTTGAGAATGTATGTAATGGACAATCCTTCAAAGTCGAAAGACTACCTTCATATAGTTGAATTTGCTTACAATAATGGGAATCATGCATCATTGAAGATGAGCCCATTTAAAGCCTTGTATGGAAGGAAATGTAACACACCAATGAGATGGGATAACCCAATACACATAGTAGTTATTGGGACATAATTACTAAAGGAAATGGAAGAGAAGATGGTAAAAATTGAGCATAATTTAAATGTTGCATAGGATAGACAAAATATTTATGCAGATAAAGCAGAACATACAAGGAATTCAAACTAGGCAAGCACGTGCTTTTGAAAGTAAATGAAAAAAGGAGATCTCTAAGATTGGGAAGTTGCCCAAAGTTGGTAGCAAGATACTATGGGTCATTTGAAGTTTTAGAGAAGACATGTCCAATTGCATACATGCTCATATTGCCTGCATACATGAGAATTCAATGTGTTTCATGTGTCTTTATTGAAGAAATATGTGCTCGATCCTAACCACATGATTGATTGGATTGTAATCCAAGTGGAGCATGAAGGGGACTTTCGATTGGAATCAATGTGCATCCCAGACTGGAAAGTCAAAGTGATCAGGAACAAAGCCATCATCCTAGTACATGTTCAATGGACCTGCTACGGTCTTGAAGATGCCACGTGAGAGCATGAGGAGACCATGCGAGAGGAGTACCCCCAAATTTTTGCAAATTATTAAGAAAAATAAATGTGCATTATATATAAGTGTGCAAGGCTCCATTTTGGCAGCTAGAGTTCCTAAAGCCACATCTCAGAGACTTCTTGTATGATCTATTCTAGAGCCCTAGAAGGGAAGTGGTACAACATGAGAGACTGCAGTGTAGGAAAGGGGGTACACTTTCTTGGGTTGTGCAAGTTGCGGGAAACAATAGATTGATGGTTGGAATTGTTGCAGGAGTTGTGAACCTACAAAAGTATCAAGTATTATGATATAAAATTCTGTATTTGTATGTTGATGTGGTGTTGTGCACTGGCGATAATGCAATTTGTAAGGGAAGGGAATGTAACATCCTCTTTTTTAATCCCTAGATTAGCAATATGTAATGTAAATATGATGTATGGTCATGGGCTTGAATATGTAATATGTAAACATTGTATATTGTAATAATAAAATAAACTGTAACACCGATTGTAGATGGACATAGACAGAATAATGGGGTATAAGTTTCCACAAGAGAGGGGTCCAAGGGGGAAATATTCATGGGTATTAATCCCGACCCACATTCTAAAAAAATATTATTGTGTATGAACCTTCTAATTTCCTTTTGAGTGTATCAAAGCCCCAATCATTAAACACATGTAAGAGGGTTGGTGTGAAAAGTCACATGTCATAGTTATTAAGGCATGGGGGGTGAGTAAAATCAACATTGGGGAGTGTGAGGGTCAACATGCATGGGTAAAATGGAAATTCGAATGGGTATTGAGGGCATTTTTCGCATGCAATTTTTGGAATAGTGAGGGAGAGGAGAGTGTTGGAGCTTGAAGGCACCCATAGTGGGCATGTGTGGCAGCTTTTTAGAGAAACAAGGGAGAGGAGAGTGATGGAGCTTTAAGGAAGCCATAGTGGGCATGCGTGGCAACTTGTTGGAGTTGTATATTCATGAAGAAGCAAGTTGCCAAGCCTGTAGAGTGAAATTTATGTGTGAGAGTTTTCCTAGAGCAATGAGTTGTTGTTGTGAGTTTTTCCTATTGCAACTGACATCCCAGGAGTCCCTAGAAAGAGATATTCTTAGCCAACCTATGTTGAATCCCTAGAGGGAAGTGGGAAGGCCTGAGGGACTGTGTGCAGTGAAGGGGGATCCCATTCCTTGGGTTGTGCGGGTTGAGGGGAAGATAGTTGGAGCATTGGGCTAGTTGCAGGAAAAATCAGTTTGTTGTGGGTAAAATTGGGTTGTGAGTGGACAATAGAGACAACCTTTTTTGTGGATTTGAATCCACAACTCGGGGGTGATTTGTCGGTGAGATTTGGAGCAACAAATCTACGGTTGGGAGGAACGTCCTTCCCCTACAACTGGTTGCACATCTGTTGATAAAAAAATATGAGTGTTTTATCTTTGTTCTCTATTTTTAGTAATGGGTTTTATTTGTTGGGCATAAACTCTGATTTTTTAGCATTTATATGTTGTTTTCTAAATGTTAATTTAGTTGCATTCATGTTTTAAAAATGGTGTTAGATGCATTGATGTTTTTACCTTGCTGCATGCATATTTAATTATTGGGTATCAAAAAATATTTATGGGTTAGTAGTGGGGGCACTACACCATCCCAATCAGAAACAATGAAACCAACCAACAAAGGAGTCCCCCCTAGATATAATGAAGCATCCTCTTTATTGCTTTCAAATGGATCTTGTGAAGCGTTTGCATGTATTAGGCAAGAAGACCAACAACAAAGGAAATATCATGATGGACATGAGTCAAATGAAAAAGGCTACCAACTAACTAATGATACAAAGTGGCATATAATTTAGGTGTGGTACATGTGGAAACAAGTTTGGCTCCAGACTGAGAGGGAGATGGGGTTGGTTTATAATATTCCATGTGAGAGTAGCAAAGAAGGTCACAAGCATACTTAGACTGGGAAAGATAATTCCTTCCTTGGTTTGCAAGACTTGGAGGGTAAGAAAATAGTACATGTGTCCTAAATCATGTCAAATTTATTCTTAAGATTGGATTTCACAAGGGTTAAAAGTTTGGGGTCACTACTAGTGTGTGTAAGGTTATCAACATAGAGAACACGCATTATGAAATGGTCACTTACTTTCTTGGTGTAGACATTGGGGTCAGAATGATATTTAAAGAACTCAAAGTCAAGAAGAAAGCTATCCATTTTAGAATACCAAGACGAAGGATCTTGCTTAAGGCCATAGAGAGATTTCTTAAGGCAACAAACAAAACTAAAGTCGTTCTGAATATAGCTAGGAGGTTGTTCAATGTAAATTTCTTCTTGTAAATCCCCATACAAGAAGGAATATTTAACATCCATTTGATGGATATTCCATTTGTATGATGTTACAAGGGCTAGAACAAGGTAGATGGAATTCATTTTGGCTACTATTGCAAAGGTTTTGGTATAGTCAATTTCTTCTACTTAAGTAATCCCTTTGGAAACTAATTGAGCCTTATGTCTATCAACACTTCCATTTGTTGCATAATACTTGTCCTATATGCCCATTTACATCTGACAAGTTTTTTTCCTCTCGAAAGAGGGAGAAGATCCAAAGTATCATCCGTGATTAAGGAATGATATTCTTCATTCATCAATGTATCCTAATATGGATGGCCAAAAGCTTCTACAAATGTTTTTAGATCACGAGTATTTGAAACTTGAGCCAAAAGAGAGGAGGCTGACTAGAACTAGGAATGTGTATGACATTGATATGAGGGATAAGCACAATATCACTAGTTGCTTCTTGTGTTTTGTGAACACATCTAAGAATTTTTGGTGTTGGTGCTTATTTATTTTTAATGGACTCAACTGGATGAGGGTGAGCAAGTAAAACCAAATTTTCATCCTCACTCTGTCATTTGAAAAAACAAGAAACTAGAATAGGGGCATTGGTAGAAAATTTGGAAATAGAAGATGGCGCATTGTAATATCCCCAATTGCTAGAACAAGACTAAAATTGAAATCTTTTATTTTTCATTTTTTACACCCAATCAAATGCACAACTTATAGGCTCTAATGCCTCCTTCCTTCTTTTACTGTGTTTCCTTTGTAAATCCTTCAATCCTATCCCAAGTTGTTCTTAAAGGGGGATGTTAGGATATTTGGACACACCGTCAAATTACCTAACTACAAATGCATACTAAAGAAACGCACTTTTACCTAATGACACATTAGACCAAGTAGATCTTAACTAACTCCTAAGTGTCTAAATATCCTAACAATGACCTTGAAGGAGACCCAATATAGTTATTCCTTATATGATAAGGCAAGATAGGGTTCCAAAGTGATATTTTCAAGGCCCGAGCTTAACCTTGTAACATATAAGTCCTTGGCACTTGTGTTGTTATTTAAATTAATATTGAAAAAGGAATTCTTCCTTACATTAATGATGTATTGTGGAGTATTGACTTATTGTTATGAAATAGAATGAGTGCTTCATGTCATCTTTATGTCAATACAGATGCTTATGTTGAAAGTTATATTAAAATAGTATTGGGCATTTATTTTTATTTCTTACAAAGAAATAATTATTGTGCAAATTATTCATTAATTAAGAAACTTTAAATCGGGAAAATAATCCCTTACAATCCTAGAGACCTAAGGGAAGGCCACAAAATAAATCTTTTTGGGCTATTCATGAAAGGAAATATAACCATAATAGTTTCCCCCTTCACCACATCACTAGACTGATAAGATCCCACAACTTGTGCTTGTCCTTTATGAGGTTACATTCCTCACAAGGAACCTAATAAGGGAAATCATGGTTGGAGACCTACTATCTCATATCCATAAGTAATGAAAGACCAATGATTCATATACTGAATTTCCAAACTAAATAGGACAATAATGAGAAATCTATATACGCTAATATAATGTATTATTGAATATAAAATTTGATTACTTTGTTATATGAATGAGAGTGTATGGCACATTTTGAAGACCTATGGTAGGACACTCTAATCAATAGGTTGTGATGTATTTTGGGGTCAAATGATGTTGTATAGGTTTTATTGACTTAGTTTGATATATGTGTCCTTATAATATTTGTATTATTCAACCTTGAATGGTCCAAAGGATACAATGGTTATGTAAGAAGTGATTTTTCCTTATGATAGACATTAGAGTTAGTTGGTAGTGATATTTCTTAGTGGTTGTGGTTATAGTAATCTAAATGAAATTTTGTATTAATAAGGGTGGTTGTTGTATTCAAATAGAGTCTCTCTCTATGTGTGTGTGTGTGTGTGTGTGTGTTCCAAGGAAACCCCTTGTGAGGAAAATAGTAATCTAAATGAAATTTTGTATTAATAAGGGTGGTTGTTGTATTCAAATAGAGTCTCTCTCTATGTGTGTGTGTGTGTGTGTGTGTGTGTGTGTGTGTGTGTGTGTGTGTTCCAAGGAAACCCCTTGTGAGGAAACCCTTAGGTACTTCTTTTCATTTCATGGATGGTATCTAGTGCAAACCCATTGGTGCTTGACCCGATAGGAACATTGAATAAGGAACATAATAGACACAACAAAAAGTTGACTTAGAGACGTGTGTGTGTGTGCATATAAGCACAAAATATAGTTCGAAGGGATAGATTGAATTGTTGAGTGCTTTGAGCTTCGTGTAGGAAGTCTCAGGGTCAACTCTTAAAGTTGTACGTCTACGTTGTGTTCCTTACTTGATGTTAGGCTTTCACTAGGTACTATATATGAAATACAAAGAAGTGTTAATGGGATTAATTGTGATGTTTTCCTTGGAAAAATAGTGTATATAATCCCAATGGGTTAGCTCAATTGGTTGTCACCAATGTTGTTGGGCCTCTGGCTATTTTTGTGCCAACAAGTGCTCAATTCAAGTCCCCTTCGATCAGGCATATTAGTCTACGCCAATGGGTTTACTAAAGATGTCATCCATGAATATGGGGAAGCATCCACCTTATTCATCTTTGTTGTAGTCACATGTTTTGACAGATTATCTTACAATGATGATCATTTTCAATGACTATCTCAAGATGAATTAAACATTATATATGTGCTATTATATAACTTGTGTGCTCGCCTCAACCCACCTTTCCTCAAGTCTTGTCCAATGTTGAATTTGATACGTATGACTTAATCTTAACATGAAGAAATGAAAACTAAACATGAAATTAGAACTCCATGCACACAAATGTTTTTAACATAACTCCACTTCAATATTTCCTTGTATTTTATCCAAATAATATTGAGCCTAATAATATGATTTGGAAAAAAAATGTCTAGGATTGGCTAGTCTTTAGTGTAATTTGCATGCTTGGAAAGAAGTTTGGTTTATGTATGCATAAATTTACTATCACACTTAACCTTCTAGATTATCGATTGTATTGTGCTTTATATGATTTTATGAATTATAAAATAATATAGAATATTAGAAAGTGTGTTAGATTGGGGTTTTTCTTCAAAAAAAATCACTTTATATTAGAGATGTAATATAAATTGTTCATCCACCAGAAATTCATTACAAAATAGAAAAATTTCCAGGACCAATCAACGAGATCAATCTGTTGATTAAGGTTGGTTGTCATTGATGTCAACCCTTGAAGAAAGTCCTGCAACACAAAGGTTTGGGTAATGGACCCAAGATTGTTTGATGTAAAGATGACTCATTATTGAATGACACATTAGACCAAGTTGATATTAACTAACTCCTAAGTGTCTAAATATCCTAACATAACTACAACCTTCCATTGTGCATACAAGCTGGTGTAAACTAAGTTGCCAATATAAATATATATGCTTGTTATTCTGCCCATAACAATTTAGTTCCAACAAATACACAATTAGAGAGAGTTTCTCTACATAATGCACAAAAACACATAAATTGTCTTTTCTAATTTTAAAATATCAAGCTACAAATTTAGGGAGTTCAATACTTTCCAAATATCTTGCCATGTGGTTTCTTCTTGCAACAACTACTAGAAGGAATGTTTGATTATTATATGTGATATGACAGTCAAATAAGCTATTTATTGTATACATAAAATTTTGCATATTCATGTAACTTATCAATCACTAGTTTAAGATGTTGATAAATCAAAAAGATAGCAAGTTCTCAAGATGATAACTCCAATAATAACTTATCATGTTGAAGGCCTGAAGTCGACTGAAAGTGATAACCACAAGGATAAAGATACAAGATTTCTAAGTTGCATTCACAATTAATCATAACATATATATTTCCCCAAAATCATGATAAGAACTTTTAAGAAATCTACATCAACCAAAATAAAAGCATTTAAAACATGGGAGGAAAAGTGCACAAGGTTAAAAGTCTACAAGTATTCAAAATCATAAGTTTATAAAATTTGGGAAAAAAACATGAAGTGGATATTACATTGTAGCTTCACCCCATTGCCTAGCTTGCTTCCTTTCCACCCATCCATCCATTTTTTTAAATGATTCCCAATCTTGAGCTAGGTTAACTACGTTTTTCAATAATACAAAATCTTAAGTGTAGCCATAACTAGATTTCCTCAAGCTAGCCCAAACACAACAAAACCATATAATAAACACTTATTTATGTTAGATTGAATTCTAGAAATGACCCTGCAAACCTTGGCAATGATTACATGACTCCTCTGATTTGTTATAAGTGTTTTAATGACCAGGAAAAAGTTAACTGCTTGGGCAATCCCTTCATCTTTTCTCTTTAAATATCCAATGTTAGACAAATTGCAAGTGACCATAAAAGTGATGAGCAAACAACACTACAATACAAACATATTTTATATCATTTATATATGAATGATATGAACTGTTAATCAACAATTATTAGAGTGGCTTACCCAACCAATGATAGAAATAAGATGAAGTTACGACAATACAGTTTCTTCACAAACATAAAAAAAAAAAAATATTTTAACTCACAAATTGATTAAAAGCTAATTATTATCTAATGCATCAACCAAACACAAGAAACACAAAGAATCTCCTACTTGCTCCCACTTTGTTTGGTATAATTATTTCACAACAATTATATCATATCGTGATCATATCACACATAGACACTGAAACAATCCTACAAGAAAATCCTCATAAAAAATCCACATACATTGCACACATCGTCCAAGTCAATATGTCATTTTGAGGACATTTTATGCTTCAGAATAATGAAAATCATTAATTTTATTTCCAATGGATTATATAACTTTTATAGTTCATACAATTATGGCTTTATTCATATGAGTTGAAACTACTTCCATAAAATGTTTGATCATTGGATATGATCTAAAAACTATGACTAAATGAATTCATAATGACTCTACAAATCTCATAATTTTCTTGTGGGCCCAATAAACATCAAAATGCTCATGAAATTAGTAAGATTGGACCCAAAAGTTACACTAACTGAAGATGGATGAGTATTTTCCTGAAGCCTAGATGGAAGAAATCTCTACAAGTCAAGAATTAAGATGGTCCTTACTTAACAAAATTCATACACAAATATTTCACTACCAAACATAAATCTATAACTTGAAATAAACTTTGAAGGGAACCATGTCTTCAAATGTTTGGCATGTTCAGGTATATTTATGTTAGCACCAAGTTCCTCAAGGACAATGTGCAAACACATATTTGATGCAAAGATACAAGAAACTTTCCATGTAACCATTTTCAAAATCATTGAGAATGACATACATGATAATGCTTTGAGTCATAGAAAACATTTTTACCAACAATTTTCAATCACGAATTTTACAGGCCTGTAGGAAAAATAATTACAATTATTCTAGAGTAAAATATTTCTTATACAAAAAATAATGAGAAACTTCTAGAGAAAAGATGAAGTACATATATGTTTTCAAGACCGAATGCCAAGCAACTGATTGAGATAGAGAAATTTTCCACCCAACCGTATGTAGTCCTTTGTGGACACCACCCCATAGTCATGCTATGATACCACTAGGGCAAAGAAGATCAATGCAAAATTCTTAGGGCAGTCTCTCCATCTCAGATGCAAGACGAAAACTAACCAAGTATTCCACTGTTGAGTTCTTGTAAACAAAACAACTATTTGGTACGCACAATACCTTCCCCACACAACACGGGCATAAAATGGTCCAAGCTCTTGTCCATAAATTCTAGTAGAAATTTTCTTAGTTCTTGGCTCTTCTCAAGATTCCAATGGATTCCTTTCATGGTTGTTCCATCCCATAGTATGGCAACCTTCTTTTTCCAAGCAAAAACTTTGTTTTCCTCTCTTTTCTCTTCTCCAAAAATCAACTCTCCTTTTCCATTCAAATTTTTCCTTCTTTGCACGAGTGAAGGATGGCAAGTAAGAGTCCTAAACCAACTTCTTTTTGTGGGGGACAAATTTCTTAGAATATAGGAGGTGATGGCCTAGATCCAGGAGTTGGTTTCACAAATTTCTTAGAATATAGGAGGTGATGGCCTAGATCCAGGAGTTGGTTTCATTCACTCTTGTCTCCAATTTAGACTATAGGCTAGGCTCAATGAAGTGAAGGTTAATGACAAGATGAGTAGAAAAAATGATATAAGATTCTAGGAATGTAGAATTCTGTCGGACCACCTCACCTTTACCCTCTTGTGGTATCATAGCGCCTTTTGGTGCTCATGCTCAATCAATCTTGGTTCTTTTATTAATTGCAAAATAACAATATTTACAAGTATTCAAATCATCATGGCATGTCTACCTCATGGTGTGAATAAGACATAGTGATAAAATATCTATGCATAAAAACATTTAAACATAATTAAATACAAAATATTCAATGTTAAAATTTTGGTATGCTCGATCATAGACAATGTCACCCAACCATAGGCATTCACTATGCCACCCCCGAGCACACTGACCTTTTCTTAGATAGAATGATTCTATCAAGTCCACACTAGAACCAACATATAAACCCTAACGAGAAACACCATTGTTGCAGCAACAACACAATACCAAGAGAACATACCTCT